>MCJB01052153.1:10207-151905 GCA_002018475.1 Nicotiana obtusifolia | reverse complement strand
TTTTTAATCAACTTCAGTTAAAATCGATAAATTACTTTCGATAACCTCAATTCCAATCAACTGTTGAAGGATAAACTCAATAGTGAAAGTATTTTCATGAAATGACAAACTTCGACTCTCTAGGCTAACAATAAAAAAGATGGCATGAACTAGTCTAAATGCATGAGAATAACCCGGCAACAAAAGGGATATCATATACAACAACTTCAACTAAGAATAACTCCACAATAAAAAGAAATCACATAATGATAGAAGTGGTAACAACTTCATATAAAGTGTATAAGAGCAAACTCGACAAGTAAAGAATGTGACATGTAACGACAACTTCAAATAAAGCATATGATAATAGACATGACAAATAAAAGATACAACATGTGCTAACAATTCCAAATGAATACATGAAAGAAGCCTAAGAGTCTAAATCGGTCAATTTATACATATAAGCCCGAGTACGTATTCGCCACCTCGCGTACGCAGCTTTCACATGACACAAATAGCACAAACGACTCGAATCCTAAGGGTTAGTTTCCCCACACAAAGTTAGGCAAGATACTTACCTCAAAGAAGCTAAATCGGTACTCTAAAATGACCTTCTCGTGTGAAACAATCTGCGGACGGCTCAAATCTAGCTAAAATAATTAATATCATAAATAAAAACCATAGGAAACAGCTCCGGATAGTAATGTTTCGATCTTTAATGAAAACTAAAAGTCAACCCCGAGTTCGCACATCGGAACCCGATAAAATTTACAAAATATGAACACCCATTCAATTACGAGTCCAACCATACTAATTTCATCCAATTCCCACTCTGAATCGATGTTCAAAATCCAACAATTCTCTTTAAAAAGGTTTTTGATAAAAACCCCCAATTCTCCAATCAAAATATGGATTAATTCACAAATGAAATACTAGAATCATGTAAAAATAAAATAAAAAATTATATACTAACCCCCATAAAAATATGAGAAGAATGCCGCGTAAATCACCTCAATCGAAGCTCTAGAACTCCAGATATGCTCAAAATACCAAAAGAACGCAATCTGATTTTTATACACAGGCATTTTCGCTTTTGCGACCAAAAGGCCGTACCTGCGCATTTCCAGCTGTTATTTCTGCTTTTGCGGACCATTTTTGGCATCTGCGCGCTCGCAGATGCGGACCCAACTTCGCATCTGCGAAGCACAAGCACCGGATCTCTTCTCTGACACTAAAATGAGTATAACTTCCTCATACGATGTCCAAATTTGACGATTTTTTTGCTATGGCTCCATAATTGTGATACAGATCTAATGATTCAATAAAAACAGAAATTAGATCTCATTTTTCTTAATGTGTTACCATTTATTCTTGAAGAAACGACATCGAAACATAAAAAACAAGCGCAACACAACCCAAACCTATCTGAAAATCACCCGAGCCCCTCGGGACCCCGTTTGAACATACCAATACGTCCCAAAACATAACGCGGACCTGCTCGATACCTCAAATCACATCAAACAACATAAAAACTATGAATCGCACCTCAAATCGAACTTAATGAACTTATGAACTTTCAACTTCTACAACTCACGCCAAATCATATCAAATAAACTCGGAATGATACAACGGAGCTATGCCAACTCCTTTAATCGAAATTTAAACCCGATATCAATAAATTCAACTTCTGGTAAAACCTCTCAACCTTCCAAACCTTCGACTTTCCAACTTTCGCCAAAATGCATCAAATCAACCTACAGACCTCCAAATTCAAATACGGATATAAGCCTAAGTACAAAATCACCATACGAAGCTATTGGAATCATCAAAATACCATTCCGGAGTAGTCTACACAAAATTCAAACTCCGGTCAACTCTTTCCACTTAACCTTCTAAAACAAGAATCATTCTTCCAAATCAATCCCGAATCATCCAATAATAAGCCCGGCCACACACAATATTCATGATACACAATACGAAGAGTCTTGAGACCTTAAGCCACCGAACATAATGCTAATTCTCAAAACGACCGGTCGGATCATTACTCAAGTCCGGCCAAATACCCACACAAACTACCCGAAATAAGTTTAACAAAAAGTATTTCTTCTCTATCCGACAGGAGCCTAGAGTTGACGAATGGAGAAGGAACATCAAATTTAACTAGTTTATCTATCTTAGCTTGCTTGTTTGCTTCCTTTGCCGAAAGGCGAGCTACTTCATTCCCTGAAGTTATGTTTAAACGGTCATTTTTCATTCCAGATTTCTGTTTTTCTATTTAAGACATTTTGTATGTTTCTTTCATATTTATTATTTTCGGAGACGGTTGGTTTGATTTTGTAAGGGTTCGGGTTGAATTCGGAGCACTTAGTTCCTTAATAATGACCTAAGGTGACCAAGTTTGACTTGAGTTAACACTTTGATTAAATGAATTCAGAATCGGGATTTGAAGGTCCCAATAGGTTTGTATGGTGATTTTGGACATGGGCATATGTTCGGATTGATTTTTAGGTGGAACAACTTCTTTTTCGCGCTTATTATTAGAAGTTGGCATCTTGAAGGTATTAGAGTTTTCTAAGTTTGATTTGAAGTAGCTTTGGTGTTATTGATGTCCGTTTGGGATTTCGAGCCTTAAAATAGGTTTGTATAGTGATTAGTGACTTGTGCAAAAAATTTTGCATCATTCCGAGTTGTCTAAGTATGATTCGTCGCATTCGGAGTTAATAAGAAAAAGTTTGAAGTTTAATAGTTCATTAATTTTGTTTTGAGGTGTGATTCTTAATTTCGATGTTATTATATGTGTTTCGAGACTTCGAGTAGGTTCGGATGTTTATGGACTTGTTGGTATAGTTAGACAGGATTCCGAAACTCACCTTCACCCGAAGCAAGGTTGAAGTTGGTAGATTTTCCTAGTTCTGATTTTGTTCTTTGCGAACGCGGTATGAGGCACGCGTTCGCGATGAAGGATTTGGACTGAAGGCCATTTTCTGCTTCGCGTTTGCATTGGATGAGCTGCATTCACTGAGGCTTGGGGTAGTGGTGCTACGCTTTCGTGAGAATGGAGTCGTGTTCACGAAGAAGAAGCTAGGACCGGAGGTTGAATCTCGCGTTCGCGTTCGAGAAGCCGTTCTCGTATTCGCGAAGTGGATTATTGGGTAGTTGCAAATTTGGACTTCGCAATCGTGATGAAGCTTCCTTCGATCGTGAAAAGGAAGGACCTGGGCAAACGTATATTTATTTCGGGACTTAAGCTTATTTCTCCCACTTTTCACTTGGCTTGGGCGATTTAGGAGCTCTTTGGAGGGGGATTTTCATCAAGCATCATAAGGTAAGTTATTTCTTTTTATTGTGAACTAAATACATAGATTATGAGTAGATTGTAACATAGAAATTAGTGAAATTTTGAGATTTTGTTGGAAAATCTAGGGTTTAGTAAAAATAGAATTTGATCACGAAATTTATTATGGATTTGTGTATAAGTTATATGTTTGAGTTCTTAGGGCTACCTTCAAAAATTTTCAGAATCCAGGCACATGGGTATGAAGTTGACTTTTGTTGACTTTTCCAGTTGGGTTGGAAATTTTCTCTAATAGTTAAATTATAAACTTTTGAGTATATATTAATTAGTTTGTATGTCCTTTAATTAGTTTCCGGTTGCTCTGCGTTGATCTGAGGTGACTAGTGAAGGTTGTGAGCCAAATAATGTGCATAGAAGCAAGGTAAGTCTCTTGCCTAATCTTGTAACCGGGAATTGAACGGTACTTTAGTTTCTACGTGTTACGTGTTATGGGTGCTACATACGTATGAGGTGACAAGTGCGTAAGCTAAATTCATGTTACGTCCGAGTAGATAGTCCTACATCACGCCTCAACTGTACTACTTGCACTACTAGAAAACTGCCTAAAATCGTCTAGAAATACCGACCGAAATCGGTCGAAAACTGGAAAAAACGAGCGATTTCTGACCAACTTTAATTCGTCGAAATTAGGTTGGTCAGTAATAAATAGCGATCGAACTCAGTCGCACTCTCTGACCGATTTTGGTAGGTCAATAAAATTTCACAAGCGACCAAAAAAGAAAAAATCTGCTGAAAAAATTGACTGAAGTCGATCGGTATTTTAATTATGCAATTTAAAAATACATCGTCTGGGAATCGAACCGGGGTCTGTACTGTGGCAAGATACTATTCAACCACTAGACCATTAATACATTTTGGTTTAAGACTATTTTGTATATTAATTGTACTCTTTAATTGTATTTTTGCGTGAAAATAACATGTCGATTTCAGTCGGTTTTATCAAAAATATAAAATTACCGATCGAAATCGGTCGGTTTTAAAAATGACAGACTGAAATAACCGACCGATTTCAGTTGGTTTTGTGAATATTAATTTTAATTTATGAAAAACGGACCAAAGTTGATCGGCTTCTTAAAAATAAATTTTGCGGGAAACCAAAATAGTTTCCCACATATTTGCGCAAAAAAAAAAAAAAAAAAATTCGACCAAAGTTGGCTGGTTTTATAAAAAAAGAAATTGAAAAATAAAATATTTTATAATACCGACAGATTTCGGTCGGGTTTTGGTCGAGTTTTGACCGACCGAAGTTGGTCTGTTTGCCGCGGTCAGTTTTGACCGAATTTCTAGTAGTGTTGAATTAAACTTGCTTGTTGATTTCTTGGAATTAAATTGGGGTCTGGACAAGAATTTATGTTTTGACCGAGCCTCTTTACCTTGAGTTTTGGCGGAATACTTAATTGTCGGTGAAAATTATATTTACTTTGCATTCCTATCCTCATGCTGTGTATATATGATTGGTAGCTTGGGAAGGTTTCTCTATTCCTACGGATCGGACCGTACGCCTCGGCAGTGCTTTGAAATAGTATCATACGGGCCGTACGACCTCAGCAGTATGGTGAAATGCATCTATGCGTCGGGCCATTCGACCTTGGCAGTATACACTATTATTGTGGATTGAGTTGTGCGACCTCGGCAGAATTGGTGCGTAATATTCGATAGGAGTCAGGGTAATATGAGTTTTCCATCTTGACTTGAGACTTGACATCTACTTGATTTATCGTTTGAGATAGCATATAGTATTTGAGGATTTCATAGTATTATTATTCTTAAGGATCATGTTAGTTGCAGTTACTTATTTTATCACTGCTTGTTTTGTTTCATGCCCATCTATTTTCATGTATTTTAATTCTTCGATCACTACTAAGTGTCGTTGTCGATCCGTCGTCATTATTTCTTCGAGGTAAGACTAGATGCTTACTGGGTACGTATTGATTTATATACTCATACTACACTTTTGCACTAATTGTGCAAATACTGAGGCAGGTACTTCAGGAGGTCATTCAGGAAGGTAGACGCACTATCCGAAGAGTTGCTCTCCTTGCTTCGATCTGGTGCACCCGAAGTATCCTTGTTGTTGTGTTTATTTCCGACAGTAGCTATAACGGTTTTGTATATTCTACTAGATTGCTCGTGTACTTGTGACATCAGGTTTTGGGGGTTTCTAGTGGATGTTTACAGTTCTACGTAATTATTTTCACTTCGCTTTACGTTTTATTCATACTCTATGATTTTGGTAAGGAAGAACATATGTTTCGATGGTTTCTAAATTTAATTCCATTTACTTAATGTAATTCCTGATTTTAAAAGTTTAAGTGAATAATTATGTTGGAGGTTCACCATTGGCTTTCTTAACGACATCGTTGCGCATCCTCACGGTCTATGGTGGGAATTGAGTCATGAAAACTTGGTATCAGAGGAATAGGTTCACATAGGTTTTACTAGTCATGAGCAGACCTAGTAGAGTCTTGCAGATGTGTGTAGAGACGTCCGTACTTATCTTCGAGAGACTATAGGATGTTAGGAAACTTCTTTTTCTTCATTTCTTATCGTGTGGTCAATATTGTGCTAAGTATCCTTCTCTTATTTTCTCACAGACGGTGAGAATGCGCGCGACGGCATTACCTGATGGCACAGAGGCTGGTCCTCCAGTCGTCATAGGTAGAGGCAGAGGCTGAGGCCAAGGGAGGGCCACAACTCCTACTAGAGGATAAAGGCGTCCTAGAGTTTCTCCAGTGGTACCACCAGTGGATCTGGTGGAGGACCATGTTATTGAGGATCTGGATGAGGTACCTGCAGCCGAGCCGACCCCAGCAGACTTTATGACCGCACCGGGCTTTCAAGAAAATAGGGTGTATGCTGTGATGCAAGGATTCTATGGCTCAGGCTGGACTATTTCCAGTAGATTTGGCCATATCTCAGGCGGGAAGGGGAGCACAGACCCCTACCACTTATTCGCCAGGGCATGCTACTGCTGTGTATCAGACCCCGAGTCCACTACCTACGATCGGAGTTCAGCCGGTTGTAGCGGTTAGAACAAAGGCAGACCAGCCACGACCTATGAGGAGCAAAAATGGCTGGATAGATGGACTAGGCTTCATCCTCCTGTCTTTGACGATAAGCAGTCAGAGGACCCACATGATTTCATCGACCGTTGTAAGGAGAGGTTGCATAATATGAAGTAGTGGAGTCCAACGGGGTGGATTTCACCATATTTCAGTTGGGATCAGTTCACACACCCCATCTTGGAGAGGTATATTCCACCCTCACAGAGGGAGGATTTACGGGGTTAGTTCGAGCGGCTCCAGTAGGATCAGATGTCCGTTACCGGCTATGAGGCGAGGTTCTCTTAGTTATCTCGTCATGCAACTATCATACTCCCAATAGATGTGGAGAGAGTGTGGAGGTTTATTACGGGTTTGCATGAACGGATTCATGTTTCTATGGACCAAGAGGCAGAGATAAGGACTCCTTACAATCGGGTTGTGGAGATAGCTCAGAGGATCGAGCATATCCGCAATTAGGGCACAGAGTTCACATCTAGGGATAAGCGGCCTCAGTATTCCAGTGGATTCAGAGGTTCCCCGTCTGGGGGCAGAGGTCAGTTCATGAGGGGCCAGCCTAGCAGGCCCATGTATTCAGCACCATAGCCTACTCGGGGTGCTCCGGCACGACCTTACTTATGTGCCATTCTAGAGAGTACCTACCATTAACCAGCTATTCAGTTTTCCTCCAGTGGGCGTTCAGGTTATCCGAGTCAGACCTAAGGACAACACTTTTTCGCACCAAGAGGTTGCTTCAGGTGTAGGGATCTTGGTCATATGAGGAGGTTTATCCCCAGGCTTCGGGGCAAGGCAGTACAGTAGGGCCATCAACCCATGATTATCGCACCAAATAATGCACCGCCCATCCAGCTAGCCAGAGGCGGAGGGCAGGTGGGTAAGGATCGCCCTAGAGATAGAGGCCAGTCAGGTGGCACTCCGGCTAGATTCTATGCCTTCCCAGCCAAACCAGATGCAGTAGCCTCTGACACCGTGATCACATATTTTGTTTTTGTATTCCGTAGAGATGCTTCGGTACTATTTTATCTAGGTTCTACATATTCCTATATCTCTTCTCTATTTTCTCCCTGTATGCATGTATCTAGTGAGTCCTTGGGTGTACCTGTATATGTGTCCACGCCAGTGGGTGATTCTGCTATTGTGGATCGGTTTTACCGGTCCTGTGTAGTGACTTTCTGTGGATATGAGACCAGAGCATATCTTCTGTTGCTTGATATGATTGACTTTGAGGTTATCCTGGGCATGGACTGATTGTCTTTGCACCATGCCATTCTCGATTACCATGCCAAGAATGTTACCTTTGTGATGCTAGAGTTTCCTAGGTTGAAGTGGAGAGGCTCATTTATTAGTACATCCAGTCGGGTTATCTCTTTTTACAAGACTCGACATATGGTCAAAGAGTTGTTTGGTCTATTTAGCCTTTGTTCGACATACTGTGTTGGAGATCCCCACGACAGATTCAGTGCCTGTGATGCGGGAGTTTTCCGATGTATTTCCTACTGATTTACCAAATATGCCACTGGATCGTGATATCGATTTCGACATTGATTTGGCACCAGGCAGCCAACCTATTTTTGTTCTGCCTTATCGTTTGGATCCAGTGGAGTTAAGAGAGTTGAAGCAGCAACTTTAGGAGTTGCTCGAGAAGGGATTCATCCGACCTAGTGTGTTGCCTTGGGGTGTACCGGTATTATTTGTGAAGAAGAAGGATGGGAGTATGCGGATGTGTATTGATTACCACCAACTGAACAAAGTCACCATCAAGAATAAGTATCAGTTGTGGCGCACTGATGATTTGTTTGATTGGCTTCAGGGTGCTAGGGTTTTTTGGAAGATCGACTTGAGATCTGGGATTATCATCTGAGGATTCGTGCTTCGAATATTTGACTATATTGACCCAGAAGGGTGCTCAGTTCAGATGGTCTGATGATTGCGAGGCGAGCTTTTATAAGCTCAAGACCGCATTGACTATAGCACTAGTGTTGGTTTTGCCCTCTAGTTTAGGGATGTATACTCTGTATTGTGATGCTTCACGTGTTGGTTTGGGTTGTGTACAGATGCAGGAGGGGCGGATTATTGCATATGCTTTATGTAAGTTAAAGCCCCACGAAAAGAATTACCATGTGGAACGATTTGGAGTTGGCTGATATATTTCATACTCCTAAGATCTGGAGGCATTATCTTTATGGAGTGTCGTGTGAGGTTTACACTTATCATGCTGTTTGCAGCATCTGTTTAAGCAGATGGATCTTAATCTGAGGTAGTGCATGTGGCTTAAGTTACTAAAGGATTATGATATGACCATCCTTTATCATCCGGGCAAGGCGAGTGATCGCGAATGCCTTAAGCAGAAAGGTTGAGAGTATGGGTAGTTTGGCATTCATTTCAGCAGAGGAGAGGTCATTAGCTTTGGACATTCAGTCCTTAGCTAACCTACTTGTGAGGTTGGATATTTTAGAGCCCAATTGAGTTCCTGCATGTATTGTAGATCAGTCTTCTTTATTCGAGTGGATCAAGTCTAGTCAGTATGACTCTTAGAGATACAATGCTACAGGGTGATGCCAAGGAGGTTACTATCGGAGATAATAGTGTTCTGCGACTCCAGGGTCTCTTATGTGTTCCTATTGTTGATGGCCTGAGGGAGACGATTCTAGATGAGGCACATAGTTCGCGTTACTCCATTCATCCAGGTACCACGAAGATGTATCGTGACCAGAGGTAGCATTATTTGTGGCAGCGAATGAAGAAGGACATTGTTGAGTATGTGGCGAGATGTTTGAATTGCCAGCAGATTAAGTACAAGCATCAGAGACCTAGTGGCTTATTTCAGTAGATGGTTATACCGGAGTGGAAGTAGGAGCACATCACTAATAGATTTCGTGGTCAGTTTGCCACAGACGTTGATGAAATTTGATGCCGTTTGGGTCATTGTTGACAGACTGATCAAGCATGCACATTTTATTTTGGTGATGGCAATGTACACTTTACAAAGATTGGCCCAGATTTATATTCAGGCGATCGTCCGGTTGCATGGCGTGTCTATTTCTATTGTTTTAGATAGAGCCACTCAGTTAACTTCACATTTCTGGAGAGCAGTACAGAGTGAGTTGGATACCCGGGTAGAGCTTAGCACGTCCTTTCATCCACAGACCGACGCGCAGTCAGAGCGGATAGTTCAGATTCTAGAATATATGCTCAGAGCATGTGTGATTGACTTTAGAGGGTAGTGGGATGATTCTTACCATAGGCCAAGTTTGCTTATAACAACAGATATATGTCCAACATAGAGATGGCTCTATTTGAGGCCTTATGTGGTCGACGATATCGATACTCCATCGGTTGGTGTGAGCCCGGTGAGGGTAGGTTATATGATACTTATTTTGTAAGGGATTCCTTTGATACGGTAAATTTGATTCAAGAGTAACTTCGCACAGAACATTCTAGGCAGAAGAGTTATACGTATCAGAAAGCACGTGATTTGTCATATATGGTAGGCGAAAATGTACTTTTGAAAGTCTCGTCGATGAAGAGTATCATGAGGTTCGAAAAGAGGGGAAATTCGAGTCTGAGGTTCATCGGTCCATTCGTGGTTCTGGAGCGAGTTGGTGAGGTTTTATATAGGCTTGCTTTGCCTTATAGTCTATCGGGAGTTCATCCGGTATTCCACATATTTATGCTCCGAAGGTACCATGCCGACAGGTCCCATGTGTTGGATTACAACATAGTTCAGCTAGATGAGGGCTTGGGTTATGAGGAGGAGCCAGTTGCCATTGTTGACAGGCAGGTTCGCAAGTTGAGGTCTAAGAAGATTTCAACGGTGAAGGTCCAATGGAGGGGCCAACTAGTCGAGGAGGCAACTTGGGAGACCGAGGAGGACATGCAGAGTAGATATCCGCACTTATTCGGCACTTCAGGCATGATTTTTAACTCGCTTGAGGATGAATGTTTGTTTAAGAGGTGGAGAATGTAACAAACCGACCAGTCTTTTTGCTTTCTAGATCCCGGTTTCCTTATTTAAAACATCTCATACGTGCTTTTCCTGATTTATAACTTGCAGAGATGGTTGGTATGATTTTGGAAGGATCCGGATTGAATTCAGAATACTTAGTTCCTTAATAGTGGCCTAACGTGGTCAAGTTTGACTTGAGTCAACACTTTGAGTAAACGACCTCGAAATTCGGATTTGAAGGTCCCAATAGCTTTGTATGGTATTTTTGGATTTCGACATATGTTCGGATTGAGTTTCGAGTGGACCGGGAGCATTTCGGCGCTTATTGTTGAAAGTTGGCATATTGAAGGTTTTAGAGTTTTTTAAGTTTGATTTGAAGTAAACTTTAATGTTATTGATGTCCGTTTGGGATTCCGAACCTTGGAATAGGTTCATATAGTGATTGGTGACTCGTGCATAAAATTTGGCACCATACCGAGTTGTCTAAGTATGATTCATCACGCTCGGACTTAGTTAGAAGAAGTTTGAAGTTTAAAAGTTGATTAATTTGGCTTTGGGTGAGATTCTTGGTTTTGATGTTATTTTATGTGTTTCTAGACTTCGAGTAGGTCCGGATTATGTTTATGGACTTGTTGGTATAATTGGACGGGGTCTCGGGTGGCTCGGGTGAGTTTCGGACCACCCGGAGCAAGGTTAAAGTTGGCAAATTTTGCTAGTTTTGGTTTTGTTCTTCGCGAACGCGGTGGGAGGCACGCGTTAGTGATGAAGGTTTTGGACTGGAGGCTTTTTTGCGCTTCACGTTCATTTAATCACGTTGGCAGAGACTTGGGGCAGTGGTGCTACGTGTTCGCGAGACGGGAGTCGTGTTCACGAAGAAGAGGATGGGACTGGAGGTTAACCCTCGCGTTTGCGTAGGGCCGGTCGCGTTCACATAGGGCAGGCCAGGTAAGGCATTGCGTTCACAAAGTCGTTCTCGCATTTGCGAGGAGGTTATTGGGCAGCTGCAGATCTGGCCTTCACTGTCGCGATGAGGCTTTCGCGATCGCAAAGAGGAAGGACCTGGGCAAAATGTAATTTTATATCAGGATTTAGGTTCATTTCCCCCATTTTTCACTTGACTTGGGCGAATTTTGAGCTCTTTGGAGGGGGATTTTTATCAAGCATAATAAGGTAAGTGACTTTTACCTATTATGAGTTAAATACTTGGATGATGAGTAGATTTTAACATAGAAATTAGTGAAATTTTAGAATTTTGTTGGAAAACCTAGGATTTTATAAAATTAGGATTTGACCACGATATTGATCATGAAATTGGGTATAAGTTATACATTTGAATTTGTAAGACCATGGGTAACATTTATCTTTAAAAATTTTCGGAATCCAGACACGTTGGCCTGGGGTTGACTTATATTGACTTTTTTAGTTGGATTAAGAAAGTACTCTAATAGTTAAAATTATTAACTTTTGAGCATATATTGATTGGTTTATACGTCCTTTGATTAGTTTTGGGTTGCTCGGCGTTGAATTGAGGCGACTAGTGAGGGTTGATAGCCGAATTGGATGCTTGGAAGCAAGGTAAGTCTCTTGCCTAATTTTATAAGAGGGAATTAAACCCGTAGGTACTTTAGTTGCTATATGTTACGTGATATGGGTGCCACATACGTATGAGGTGACTAGTGTCTGTAAGTAAGCTAGATTTGTGTCATGTCCGGCTAGACTTAGTCCTACATCATGCCTCAACTGTGCTACTTGAATTAAATTTGCTTGTTGATTTCTTGAAATTAAATTGGGGTTTGGACTAGAATTTATGTTTTGATCGAGCTTCTTTACCTTGAGTTTTGGCGGATACTTGATTATCGGTAAAAATTATATTTTCTTTGCATTCCTATCCTCATGTAGTGTATATGTGATCGGTAGTTCGGGAAGGTTCCTTTATTCTTGTGGATTGTTCCGTACGCCTTAGCAGC
Source organism: Nicotiana obtusifolia (assembly GCA_002018475.1). Taxonomy (NCBI): domain Eukaryota; kingdom Viridiplantae; phylum Streptophyta; class Magnoliopsida; order Solanales; family Solanaceae; genus Nicotiana; species Nicotiana obtusifolia. The sequence goes on along the minus strand of MCJB01052153.1, from coordinate 139,596 downwards.
GCTATGAAATAACATCATTGACAGGGCCGTATGACCTTGGCAGTATGGTGAGATGCATCTATTGGATCAGATCGTTCGGCCTAGACAGTGTACACTTTTATTATTGATCGGGCCGTGTGACCTCAGCAGAATTCGTGCTTAATCTTTGATAAGAGTTAGAGTACATATGAGTTTTCCATCTTGACTTGAGACTTGAGATCTACTTGATTTTTCTTGATCGTTTGAGATATCATATAGTATTTGAGGATTTCATAGTATTATTATTCTTAAGGATCATATTAGTTATAGTTACTTCTTCTATCACTACTCTGTTGTGTTTTATGCCTGTCTATTTTCATGTATTTTAATTATTGGATCCCTAGTAAGTGTCGTTGTCGATCCCTCGTTACTATTTTTTCGAGGTTAGACTAGATACTTACTGGGTACGCGTTGATTTACGTACTCATACTATACTTCTGCACTAATGGTGCAGGTGATGAGGCAGGTACTTCAAGAGGTCATTCGGGCGCGTAGATTCACTATCAGGAGATTTAGTGGTGAGCTGCTCTCCCTGCTTCGATCTGCAGCACCTAGAGTCTCCTTCTTGTTATCTTTATTATTTCAGACAGTAGCTATTGTGGTTTTGAATATTATACTAGATTGCTCGTGCGCTTGTAACACCGGATTTTGGGGGTTTCTAGTGGATGTTCACGGTTTTACCTAATGTTATTTTTACTTTGCTTTATATTTTATTCATACTTTGTGATTTTGGTAAGGAAGAACGGATAATTTTGGTTTTCTAAATTTAGTTCCATTTACTTAATATAATTCTTGATTTTAAAAGTTTAAGATTGAATAATTATGTTGGAATACTGATTTGACTAACGGTATCATTAGGCGCCATCACTACTTACGGTGAGAATTAGATTGTGATACTATGCCTAATCATCGGCAGTTTTATCTGGTACATTAATTACCGGCAATCACAAACAATATAGAGCCATACGTAGGGTTTCCTGGTCCTGATATTCTAATTACCTCCATCGAGTTAGTTTCAGTCTCCAAAATAACCAGAAGTAAGAAAGACACGCCTAAGTAAAAGTGAATAGAAGGTTGTTACTATGATTCAAACTCTTAAGACTGTACTGTTAATATAGTAATTTGATTGTTTTGTTATCCTCTCAAGATGATTGTTATACATATACCCGTTGTTAATTAAATTTGGAAGTGATCACCTCCATGCATATAAGAATATCACAAGAAATTTCGTTCACGTACGAGTAATAAATTTGGACGAGTAATACAAGTTTTAACTTATAAACTTTCAAGGTTATTAATATGGTGCGTAATTTCAAATTGCATGTGCAGGACTAAAATAATATAAAATTTAGATGATTAAGCTAAACAAAAACAAGTACAGCTTTTGTTAGAAATTCATGTTCATGTTCGAGAATGGGTCTGCCTGATATCTAAAGGATCTTAGGCATAGTGTAAGATATAGAAGATATAAAATAATTAAAACTGATCAACAACGGCTAACTGTAGGATTAATTTAAATTTAAAATTAATTACAAGCTAGGATGATCTGAAGCCTTGGTACGCTGGAAAAATAACAATATAATTTGTTTACGTTATAGTCTAATGATAAGCTGGTTAAAGTGGTTGCTATATCAGATATTTATGCTAAATAATTAATCGAGGCTCAGTACTCTTAATGACAACATAATTGGCTGAACTAATTAATTGACTAACATGCGAAACCTCGTGATGTACATATTATAATTGTAGTGTTGAATTGTTTTGAGTTGGCATTATGATTTGTACTCACAGTTTGCATACACACTATAATAAGAAGAATGATTGCATTTCAAAGAATAGTATATGTAAACATAATTTCCAGATTTTGGTGTTCTCATGCCTCTCTCAAAAGTCAATGCTTCAGCATATTATTACTTCGTTCAGGTGCTTAAGCAAATTCTTTATACAATAATATTGAAATCTGTCTAATTACTTTCTTCTACTTTCTTCCTAAGTAATGGTACAGTAGTGCAAAACCACACTAAATTTTTCCTAAAATATACAATCTGGCCTGATCTAGTTAATTTGTCTTCCACAATTAATAATCTTTCAATCCCTCGAAAAAATCTTGATTCTAAATCAAAAGCAAATGTCTTGGCAATTTTTTCACAAATATCTGCGTACGTTAAACGTGCATTGTGGGAAATTAAACCAACAATTTGTCCTACGTGAAGGCATATTGAGTGAAGAAATGGTAACAAAATGCAAGAGGAATGGAAGTAGTCCCATTTGATCCCGTAGTAGTGCTGAACATATCAAGACTAAGTAATGAATTTGCAATAGCAATCAATTGCTTGTGTCTCTCACCTGTCCGCTTAGGGGAGAATTCATTGTCCATCACTATCTTTCTGATGTAAGTAATAGAAGAAAAAGAACAAATGGTTGTAAGCCAAAGATTGCTATACACCATCGACTCGTCTTCCCTCTATGTATTGTCAGAGGCGAACGTAAAAGATGAATCCGGTAATTTCGATGCAAAACATAAATATATACATACAAATCGATTGTCAAAATCGACATGTTGATCAGTAATTGACAAAAACTGATCGAAAACTGACCGATTCGTTGTGGTCGATAATCGTATGGTTGGTAGAGCCAACCGACCGACTTTGATCGGCATTTTTCGATCGATTTCAGTCGATCAATTAAATTCCAAGAACAAAAAAATTGTCGAAAACACCGACCGAAGTCGATCAGTATTCTTAATTATGTAATTAAAAAAATGCACCATCTAGGAATCAAACTGGGTTCTATACTGTGGCAAGATACTATTCTACCACTAAACATTGGTGTATTTTGCTTTAAGTCTGTCTTTTATTTTATAGTTTTTAATTACATTTTCGTGCTCCGTCAGTTTTATTAAAAAAAATAAAAATTGCCGACCGATTTCAATTTTGAATATCAATTTTAATTTATTTTAAATGAAAAACCGACTAAAGATTATCGATTTCTTCAAAAATAAATTTTGGGGGACGCATAAATAGATTCCCGCATTTATGCACCAAAAAGAACCGATCAAAGTTGGTCGGTTACATAGAAAAATTTAGAAAAATAAAATATTTTTAAAAACCAACCGAAGTCGGTCGGTATTGGCTGAAGTTCTAATAGTGAAATTTAGTGTAATCGTAACAAATAGTAGATATGAATTTATAATTTAAAAAATGCATAAAGTTTAATGCTAAGAATATTAAAGGTTGAGCTCATAGAACTTAAATTCTGGATCCGTTTCTATGTACCGTGGCTTCATGAGTATATCCCATATCTTTGTTTACGTCAATAGATTCAAATTTTCAATACCTGCTACCACGACCTGGTTCACCATTCATGCAAGACTTTTTGTATACTTTTGAACAACTCCCGACTTTAATTTCGCTTCAATGAAGATTTCTCAGGAAACAAGTAAATACACAAATCAACTATATCTACGATTTCTCAGGATTTAAGCTAATAGATGTGAAGTGTCACTACACTCATTACGGTTTTTGTGACATTGGGTTCAAATATTAATATAAATATATTATACTAATACATTTTTGACTCTATATATAATGAGGATATGGTGCTATAGACATGGGTCTTGTTTTTTTGGATCATGCCAAGTAATTTCATTACTGCAGGAGTGCAAAGGAATGACAATGGGCATGATAAACTGGAATGATCTTTTACCTTTTATATGTTGTTGAGGTTGTCAAAGGGTCCATTAGAACTCGAGTATCTTGTGGTTAAGTTGCTTTACAAGTGATGGAGTCTTTAGAGCCCAATTTGGAGTTTTGTGGTCAAAGAATGGAGGACTTTTGTCCAGGCATGGGCCTAATTAAAGATTTGTGGCAAGTAGGATATAGGGACCTACAAAAAAATTTAGTGTATGTGATTCGCTAAAGGGACCCATTATGATATGGAAAGATAAGGTCTATTTTAGGTAGTAAATTGCCCAAACCCTACAGTTCGACAATGTTCCTATCTTACAACATTTGCAAGCTGTTATGGAAGGAGTGAAAGGACCCATTTTAATTTCTTTCTTCCACTTTGTAATCTCAAATCAGATCAAGACCTTCTCACAACTTCATGTGCCAAGATTCCCAAAAACCTTAAGGGAAAAAAGTGGAGTATTTTGTGTCAAATAATATATTAATATAAGAAAATTTTAATTACGGCGGAGATTGAATTTTTATTAAGAGAATTCAAAATGTAAAAAAACAAACATGCAAAAGAAGCCAATAGAATTTAATATCTTTTATATATATCTATATATATATATATATAATTTCTTTTTTACCGTATATATAGTGCAATTTTCCTGACGAAGAAAATTTGGCCCTCAAGTCTTAGGTAGTGGAGCACAATTTTTTGAGAATGTGAAGTTTGCTTCATCATCTCTACTTAGAATTAAAACTTTATGGTACAGGTCAATGGTCATTACTCCAACATATTATACATGATAAATGTTTGCTCCCTAGCTAGAGCCTAACTTAGATATTTTACTAGGGGAACATTTTTCTACTTATACATTGAATCCTTGTACTTTCCTGGTATTTAATATATATGGTGCAGAATGTTTAGTTTACATATGGTCTAGGTTTTCTGACTTCTTCTGGTGGGTTTTCACTGATTTGTTGCAAGCTTAGGCGTTCATATTATGCATAAAGCTCTTCTTTGTATTTTAATACCTCATAGTATAAAAATTCTAATTTTATCACTATGTGTAGGCATATAAATTTTATTAGAATTAAATTCATAAAATAATTTTGGACTATATTTTAAATCCAAGATATATTGGTCCAAATAAATATTAGGGGCTAATATAATTAGATTAATTATATAAATCCAATATATATGGATTAAATAAATAAGTCTTAATCCATTGGGCTAAATTGATGGGCCCACTTTATTAAGCCCAAAATGTCATTTTCCTAGAGGCCTAGTTTGGTTCCACGTGTCAAATGACGTGGCATGCCAAGTCAAACGAAAGAGCCAATAGGATCGTGCCACGTGTCAAAATGACAAGGCATGCCAAGGCAAATTAAAAGGTCAATGAAATCGCGCCACATGTGCAAGTGACATGTTCTAGCCAATCAAATGTGGCCTTGTCATACTTCAATTTTATTGGTCGGAAAGAGTTTGTTCTTATCATAGCTCTTGCATCCCACAACTATAAATAGGGTTCTTTATAACTCAGAAAACACAACAGAAATTATAACAAGAAGCAAGAAAGAGCTCGTGAATCAACGCTGCAAAATCCTTCATAAGTTTGAAGTTTCAAGCTTCAAGCAATCAAGTTTAAGTTCAACAATCAAGTTCAAGCTCAAGAACAACGAACAAACCAAGTTCAAGCTTAAGAATGAAGTACAAATCAAGTTGAAGCTCAAGAACGAAGAACAAATCAAGATTCAAGGAGTACGAGTTCAAATGAAAGTTAGTGCTAGTTGAATCCAAGATCATCGTCCATGGCAACAAATATAGATTCAAGATCAAGCTCAAAGGCCCTTGAATTTATATTGGAAAAGTAGAATCAAAGGAACCAAAGAGATTGTAACACTCAAATATTTGAAATATAATACTATAATTGTTGCAATATTTTCGGTCTTGATTTTATTTTCTCGACCCAAATTTATTGTCTATAAATTCTTCTGGGTAATAAAAAAGTTATTTTGTTAAATTTCAAGAAGACCCGGACCACATTAAGAAGAATCACCCATGCACTTGGCTAACTCCCAGAAGTTCAAGAGATTGATCCTCCCCCACGACAAGTTACATCCACTTAAGAAATTCCAGTCTCTTCGGAAGGGATGATTCCAATCAATCAACTAAAGGAGTTCATTGAAGGGGCTATAAAAAACAAATATGAAGTTGCTTCCAAGTCCTCCATTACCTACACAAAGCTGTACACTTCAAGGATCGATATGTTAAAGATGCCTGCTGGCTATCAACCTCCAAAATTCAACAGTTTGATGGCAAAGGCAATCAAAAGCAACATGTGGTGCACTTCGTTGAGACATGCAACGATGCTGGGAATTATGGAGATTACCTCGTCAAGCAGTTTGTACGCTCATTAAAAGGAAATGCTTTTGATTGGTACACAGACCTCGAGGTTGGATCTGTTGATAGCTGGGATCAACTAGAGCAAGAATTCCTCAATCGCTTTTATAGCACGAGGCATGCTGTGAGTATGATAGAACTTACAAATACTCGTCAACGAAAGGGTGAACCAGTTATCAACTTTGCCAATTGTTGGAGGAATGCAAGCCTCAACTGCAAATACAAGCTTAGTGAATCTTCGGGCATAGAAATGTGCATCCAAGGCATGCATTGGGGACTCCGCTATATCTTGCAAGGTAACAAACCTAGGACATTTGAAGAACTTGCGACTCGTGCCCATGACATGGAGTTAAGCATGGCCTCCACTGGAAACGAAAGGCTGCCTATCTATGAGCCTCGCAAAGGGAACGACAAGCAAGAAGTCAGGAAACGGAGCAAGTTTGCACCCAATCTGAAAACAAAGAAGCTATGAATGTCAACACATCACCTGTGAAGTTCACAACGAAGGTGAGCAAGAAGCAGAGTACGAAATCCACTTCTTTTCAAGATAAACTAAGTGGAAAGTTGACTCTAAAAGAAATGCAAGAGAAGGAGTACCCATTTCTGGATTCTGATGTGCCAGCAATTTTTGAAGAACTCCTCGAGTTAAATCTCATTGAGCTTCTAGATATGAAGCGGCCAAATGAAGATTGTAAAATGAATGACCTAAATTACTGCAAATAGCATCGACTCGTGAGCCACTCTCTTGAGAAGTGCTTTTTCTTTAAGGACAAAGTCATGGACTTGGCCCGTGAAAAGAAGATCGTGCTTGAAGATGAGAAGGCAAGTACGAACCAAGTCTCTATCACCTTTGGCTCATTCAGTCTTGATGAGTTATGCAGTTTAAAAGAAATCAAAGATGAAGAAACTGGAGAATAACAAAGTGGAAGTAGATGACCATGATGATGATGAAGGTAGGACATTGGTGACTCGTTGTAGGCACCATAAAAGGAGCCCACAAAATGAATCAATAAAACAACCAACAAGGAAAATGATGGTGAAAAGACCAAGAAGACGAAATCCAGTTAAGCATTTGAAGAAAGCAAAAGTGAGGGTGCACCATCCTCAAAAGCTACGACATCCGATGACCTTGGAGAAGTTCTTACCAAGTTGGTTCTGCACGAAGATTTCCCATAAAGTTATTGGTGCCTCTTGTTGCCATACTGACAAAGGGGAAGATAAGAGTGATGACCTACTATCGGCATCATCTTCGAAAAAGCTCATCGAGTCCAATCCTCAAGAAGTTAATGCTTGTGAGGAAAAATTTACTTTCACAAATGACAATCTTCTACTAGGTGACACTTTTCATAATCGCCCATTGTACCTGATTGGCTATATGCGCGACGAAAGGGTAAATCGAATTTTGGTTGATGGAGGATTCTCAGTGAACATCTTGCCAATTCATGCTGTGAAAGAACTTGGGATTCCCATGAACAAACTCTCAAAAAGTCATGTGATGATTCAAGGATTCAACCAAGAGGGGCAAAGAGCCATATGTGCTATCAGGTTGGGAATCACCAATAAAGATATGCAATCAAGTGCATGGATGCATGTGATTGATGCAAAGATTTCATACAACGTCTTGCTTGGAAGGCCTTGGATACATGAGAATAAAGTAGTTCCATCTACCCACCATCAATATTTAAAATACTACGAGGGTGAAGTCGAAGAAGATAGTTGCAGATGATGAGCCATTCACCTAGGCTGATTCACACTTCACCGATGCAAAGTTCTGCTCGAAGAACAGCATTGTGAAGGAGCTAAAAGCTGATGATGTCATGAAAAGCAAGAATGACGAGCCCACAACTAAAAGAGCTGAGGTGAGTGCTGGTAAAGCCAAAGTTTTTACTGAAGAGGTGCAACCTAACTCGATATAGAGGGGATATTGCGTCTTATAGAAAGAAAGTAACTCCTATGCTATAATATGTCCCTAAAAGGAAGAAAGATGAAGGCGAATCATCTAATCTCCAAACTAACATGCTAAAGGAGTTAACTCTTCTGGTAAAATGAATTGAGATAGTAAAGTTGTCCTCAAAGCCACTTGCAGGGTTTGTGGCCCAAAATCGTTTGCAGAATGTGGCACTCCCTATAAAGCGAACAGATGAAGGTTTTGATTCTAACGCTTACAGTCTATTTGTAAAAGCTGGATAAAATCCCAATGAGCCATCAAAGTTAGGGAAGCTCCCATCAGAGCTGCGATGAGGCAACTACGTGAAGGTTTGGGATACAAGCTACCGTCACCAGTGCGCATCTCCATAAGAAGGGCAAGCAGTAATTATATCACCGTAGAAGATGAATTTGTCACTTCTAACAAGCCTTCTGTCTTTGATCGACTTGGAAAATCAACTGTGAGGACTTCCGTGTTTGAGAGATTGGGTCCATTAAAGAAAGGGAATAAGTTCCAGAGAAATTATCGAAATACAAGAACACCCGCTTCGCCCACAATTCCAAAGATCTCTAAGGATTTTCAAAGTCCGGTTCCTTCTAGAATGAGGCGACAAACAAAAGTCATGGTTTCGTGTGATGAGGTACTAAAGGTGAAGCCATACACGATGGTCTACACTAAAGAATGTGAGGAAGATGAAGAAAGTGTGGGCTCTTTGTATCATGTCACTACACAAGGCAAGCACCATGTTTCATCTCTAATAGAGGATGACGAGAAATTGTAGGGTGTTTTTCCATGTTATCACAATGATGGGGACCCTCAAAAAGATGAAGATGCGAAAGATGCTCCCCCGGAACTTGAAGAAGGGGTGAAGGCAATGATTGATGCCTTAAAAGAAGTTAACCTTGCACAGAAGAAGAACCAAGGCCCACAACCTTAGTGCTTTACTAGAAATCGATGGAGAAAGCACTTATATCGAGTTACTCAAGGAGTTCAAGGATGTCTTTTCTTGGAGTTACAAAGAGATGTCTATCTTGGACCCTAAAATAGCAGCTTATCACCTTGTAGTCAAGAATGGCGCTCGTCCAGTTAAGCAAGCCCAAAGGCGCTTTAGGCCGGACTTGGTTCCCTTGATCGAAAGTGAAGTTAACAAACTCATTGAAGCTGACTTTATTCGCGAAGTTAAATACCCAACATGGGTCTCAAGTATTGTCCCTATAAGGAAGAAGAATGGCCAGATTCGGGTGTGTGTTGGCTTTAGAGATCTCAACAATGCATGTCCCAAAGATGAATTCTCACTTCCTATTCTAGAGCTAATGATCGATGCTACTATTGGGTACGAGGCAATGTCACTTATGGACGGTTCATCGGGCTATAACCAAATTCGCGTGGCGCCTAAAGATGAGCTTACTGCATTCCGTATCCCAAGGGTATTTATTGCTACAAGGTAGTGCCTTTGGCTTGAAGAACACTAGTGCTACTTACCAAAGGGCTAGGTAGAATATTTCTGATGATCTTCTCCAGAAGAATGTCGAATGCTATGTTGACGACTTGGTTGTAAAATTAAGAGAGAAGAGCGACCACTTGAAAGACTTGAGAATGGTGTTTGAGTTGCTTAGGAGTTACCAACTTAGGATGAATCCATTGAAATGTGCCTTTGGAGTTACTTCTGGAAAGTTCCTTGGTTTCATTGTCCGGCATCGAGGGATCGAAATTGATCAAACCAAAGTGGATTCCATTTCAAAGATGCCTGAGCCTCGCGATATTCACAAATTGAAAAGTCTACAAGGAAAGCTAGCATACCTTAGGAGATTCATCCCAAACCTAGCTGGGAGGTGCCAACCATTCAGTCGCCTCATGAAGAAAGATGCTCCTTTCAAATGGGACCAAGCTTGTAGCAATTCTTTTGAAAGCATCAAAACTTACTTGATGAAGCCTCCAGTTTTGGTAGCCCTTATACCTGGAAAGCCGTTGATACTATATATTTCAACACAAGAAAGGTTTATTGGAGCGCTGTTGGCCCAAGAAAATAGTAAAGGGAAAGAAAACTCCCTATACTACTTGAGCAGGATGATGACACCAAATGAGTTGAATTATTCGCCAATCGAAAAGTTATGTTTGGCACTAGTTTTCTCAATCCAAAAATTGAAGCACTACTTTCAAGCCCATGTCATTCATCTTGTTTCTAGAGCAAATCCGATCAAGTTCGTGATGTCAAAACCTGTCCTCAGTGATCGATTAGCAAGATGGTACCTCCAGTTTCAACAATTTGAAATAGTGTACATCTCCCAAAAGGCTATAAAAGGACAAGCATTAGCAGACTTCTTTGCAGATCACCCTATACCAAATGATTGGGAGCTAACCGACGAACTACCTGATGAGGACACAATGGTCATTGAAGTTCCACCTCTATGGAAGATGTAATTTGATGGTGCTGCACATCGGGGAGGAGCTGGTGTTGCGTAGTATTTGTCACCTCTGAAGGTGAGGTTCTGCCCTACTCTTTTACATTGACGCGACTCTGCTCTAACAACGTTGCTGAGTATCAAGAATTAATACTCGGGCTTGAAATGGCTGTCGAAATGAAACGGTTGCAATTACAAGTCTTTGGTGACTCTCAGTTGGTGATCAACCAGCTTTTAGGTAGTTACGAGGTCAAGAAACCTAAACTATGCCCATATCATGATTATGCTAAAAAATTAATGAGTTGGGTCGGTGACGTGACTGTTCAACATGTGCCAACGAAAGAAAACAAGAAGGTTGATGCTTTAGTTGCCCTAGCTTCATCGTTAACCCTGCCTGATCAATCGCAAGTCACTATCTGCTAAAAATGGGTAATACCACCGCCAAATGAGGGTAAAGGTGAAGAAAATGAACTCGAGCATCTTGTGGTCATTTCTGAGGCTGAGAAGGAAGAATGGTGACAACCCATTATCGATTACCTGAGCTACGGGATACTCCTAGAATATTCGAGGAGAAGGACCGGAATCTGCCGTGGTGCACCTAGCTTCCTTTACTACAAAGATACTCTATATAGAAGATCATTTGAGGGAGTATTCTTGCAATGTTTAGGGGAAGATAAAGCACTCCAAGCTTTGCAAGAAGCGCATTCTGGGGTATGTGGATCACATCAGTCTGGACCAAAGCTCCACTTTCAAATAAAAAAGATGGGATATTATTGGTCAACGATGGTAAAAGATTGCTTGGACTACGCTTGCCAGTTCCACGCAAATTTTATTCATCAACCTCCTGAAGTGTTGCATCTGACTATTGTATCATGGCTATTTGACTCTTGGGGACTAGATATTGTTGGACCATTGCTAAAATCCTATGGCGGACACATATACATCTTGGCTGCAATTGACTACTTCTCAAAATGGACTGATTTTGTTGCTCTTAAGGAGGTAAAGAAGGAAAATGTTTCAAGTTTCATCCGAGTAAACATAATCTATCGCTTTGGCATTCCTTGTTACATAATAACAGATAATAGCAAGCCATTCAACAATAGGTTGATGAACAAGACTTGTGATCTCTTGGCTTTAAGAAACGTAACTCTTCTATGTACAATGTTGCCGCTAATGGTCTATCTGAGGCATTCAACAAGACTTTATGCAACTTGTTAAAGAAAATTGTCTCCAAATACAAACGAGAATGGCATGACCATATGGAAGAAGCTCTGTGGGTATACAAGACAACTCATTGCACACCAATACAAGCGACCGCTTATTCACTTGTCTATGGAGTTGAAGCCGTTTTTCTACTTGAGCTTCAAATACCTTAATTACGATTAACTATTCAAGAAGGGATTAGCGATGAAGAAAACGCTCGACTTCGACTAGAAAAGTTGGAGGCTCTTGATGAGAAGAAGTTGGAAGCTCAACAGAGTTGAATGTTACCAAGCTCGATTATCTCGTGCTTTCAATAAAAGAGCTTGCCCAAGATCCTTTCAAGTAGGAGATCAAGTCCTTGCCGTACGAAGACCCATTATTACTTCCTATAAACCTGTAGGAAAGTTCACTTCAAAATGGGATGGACTAGAAGTTATAATAAGAAGCAAGAAAGAGCTCGTGGATCAAACTCTGCAAATTCTTCCATAAGTTTCAAGCTTCAAGCAATCAAGTTCAAGTTCAACAATCAAGTTCAAGATTAAGAACGAAGAACAGATCAAGATTTAAGGAGTACGAGTTCAAATCAAAGTTCATGCTAGTTGAATCCAAGATCATCGTCCGTGGCTACAAATATAGATTCAAGATAAAAAAGCTATGAATGTCAACACATCACCTATGAAGTTCACAATAAAGGTGAGCAAGAAGCAGAATACGAAATCCACTTATTTTCAAGATAAACCAAGTGGAAAGTTGACTCTAAAAGAAATACAAGAGAAGGAGTACCCACATCTGGATTATGATGTGCCAGCAATTTTTAAAGAACTCCTCGAATTAAATCTCATTGAGCTTCTGGAGATGAAGCGTGTTGATACCCAATTTTGCCCTCATATTTTTTAAATAGTATATATACTTTCAAAATATCATTATTTGCATCATTACTTAATTTACAAGAGTTTTCTATAATTTTTATAATTTTTAAAGCCTTAAAATTGATTTTCTTGCATTTTAATTACTTGAATATGCATTAGTTATCCCTTAAATTATTTTGTGATGATTTAATCATACAAATTAATCATTTACATCCACATATATGTTTTAGAAAATTTTGTACTTCATTGCATATGATTACATTTGCATTTTTACCTATTTACACAATTTTTGCAAGAATATCCTACATTCTATACATAATTATATTTATTATATCATTTATGTTAGAATAGTTTTTTTTTAAATTTATATTTTTATAATGTTAAGCTATTATTTTTCAGCATTTTACTGCATAAATAGTATTTTTATTTTTATTAATCACTTTTATAAATTGTTGTTTAATAAATTTTGTATATTTAATTTTTATAGCCCAATGAGGGGCTAATTTTCGGACCAAACAAACCCAAATCTCTGGCTCAACCCCTTTAGCCCAAACCAAACGACCATTTTGATCCAACCCGATCGCGACCCGTTAAACCAACCTGCCCCCCTCGATATTTAATCTTGTCCGTTGATCTCTCAAGATCAACGGCCCACAACTACCCTACCAATTTTAATAACCCAACCCCAAACCCTAATCCCCATTCTCCTACAGACTGCCGCCCCCATTTTCCTCGTCTCTCCTCCTCCCTCCTCCCTCCTCCCTCCTCCTCCCTCCTTCAGAAACCCTAACCGCCTTCACCAACCTTCTTTGAATCTGCTTAATTCATGGATTCCTTCCATGATTCACTTACCTTTTATGGACTATCTCATTGTTCTTTACAAGATTATGGTATTACATAGTATTTGCCCCATTTTTGGCAAGCACCATTCTTCCAAATCAAGAGAAATCAGACTCACTCCTCAAGATTCAGACGATTTTTGGTCTATATACACTCATGGCAAGATTATATGGGTCTGATTTACCAAGATTCGCCAATATGAGATTCTGGGTAGAACTAGGGTTTGCCTGATTTTTCTCCTAATTTGGTTCTAAATTGATTCTGCATGCTTTTCTTTCTTTATTTGTGTTTGATTGATTATATTTACTTGTTTGTTTGTTCAATTTTCATTACTATATAAAACCATCCCCCAACTCCCCCAAGACGGATTCTGAATCGCAAAACTACTACTGTTCTCCTATTCTTTTTTTTTCTTATACTATTCTAAAGCTCAATCTATTGGCCGGTTGAAAGCCAAGGCCACCGAAATTCAATTCTCTAACCTTTTTTCAGTGTGAGCACTGCCCAGGGTTCGTTCGAAACCCTTGGGAACTCTGACGCACTGAGATTCCTGGGTTTTACTGCTCGTTTTGCTATTGACATTGAAGTGTTGCTAAAATTACTCCCCTTGTTTACTTGTTCATCTGTATCTGGTAATGTAGCTATGACTCTTGCAATTTCATTTCTTTCCGTTTGAATTCCTGCTCTACATATCTATGTCTAAGAGAATTTTAATAAACCAACATGCCATTATATGCTTTGAAGCTCTTTTTGAGGCTCTATACCTTCTAGTAGCCCAACTTGTATATTTATTGCCTTGATTTTGCCTTCTTAAGCCTGCTTGCTAATATATGTGCTCGAATGCTCATTAATGTTGCCTATTCTGAGTTTGATTTCTTTCCTTGTTCTGTACTCTTGTGATGAGTCGAGTCATGCCCAGAACCTGTTCTAATCCTTGAGTCATTCATGCGCGACTTGATACATTTCTAGAATTAACTCTTGATCATGTTATTAGCCCAGGCATGCTTTTCCTGCTATTTGTGAACTAATGCTCGTTCCCTGCCTTGTCATGTACCTTTGTGATGAATCCATGCATGTGTTTTAGACCTTGTTAAGTCATTCATGTCCAACCTGCTAAGTTTTTGACGTTGTACAAATTAGGCATGGCCTGCTTTAATGTCATTTAAGTTTTAATGTATGCTTTGACTTATGTAATCCTGTTTGAGACCTTAGGGAAAACCTCATGTCTAGCCTCTTCCCCCATATGTGATTATAGTGCAGGCTAGTCCTGTTAACCTATATTTGACATATCTTTGCCATTGTGAGTCCTGGTGCTATTTAAACCTTCGTTATCATTGGTAATGTTAAAGTCTTCATGCCCAGTTGAGTGGATTTGTTACAGAATATGTTCATTAGCCTGTTTGTTATTGATCATATTTGCACTACACCCTCACGCTAGAAATGTTACTTGTTTCCTTCTGTGATTCTACAAGATTCCTCTATCACGATTGTGTATAAGTTGATATTAGATCATATCATATCTTGAAACTCTATTTGGGATTGTCTGTTGGTTTGTGAAGTTCCATCCTGTCTTCTGAACTTCTAGCATCTTATGTGTATAACTTCGTGTGATCTCATCTACCTGCTCTTGTTTAAACTACTGTTAGTTCCAGTCCTAAAAATTAAGTGTGTAGACTTAGAGTGGTTTGATTAATTTATGCACTACTTGGTACTCATGTGGTTAAATCTGGCATTGCTGGGTAAGTTGGTTCCCCCTTTCAGACTTGGTACGGTTTTGGGTTCGAGTCATGCAGCTGATACACTTTAATGTCCTGGGGTGTACCTATACCTGGGTTTACTATTTTTTGTGTGAAGAATAAGATGACTGAAGACCTTGAAGTTGCTGGGTTACCCCTCTTTGGGTATGCTTTGCTTATTGGGCCTGTACTCATTCAGCTTGTAATATTCGAGCATGTACTCTTCATTTCAGGCCTGTAATAATTTGTAAACATATAATTGGGGCGTTAGTGAAACTAGGGAATGAGTGTGATTTATTCTTACATAAGGGGTAGAGAACATGCCTATAGGGTCTACGTGCTTTATTTGCTACCTTGTTTAACTTGCTCTACTTCTGCACGCTAGTAGAAATCATGTCTATAAGAATCGCACACACCTCACCTAATTTGTCTAATACTCGCACGCTATCTCAAACATGAAATGGGCTCATCAATTTAGTCCAATGGATTAAGACTTGTTTATTTAATCCATATATATTGGACTTATATAATTAATTCAATTATATTAGCCCATAATATTTATTTGGATCAATATATTTTAAATTTAAAATATAGTCCAAATTATTTTATGGATATAATTTTAATAAAATTTATATGCCTACAAACTAGAAGAGAAATATGTAGTATTTTATTTCATCCTATATACAAATTTGTTTGCCACTGGGCGTGCCAATTTGTTTGCAATAAATTTGTGCAGAAAAATAAAACTGCAATCACAAACAACTATAAAGAAAAAAGATTTTATTGATAAACATTGCAGGTTAAAACTTTGTCTATCCCTTGATTCTTCCCTCCGATTTGTTATCCGTAATTCGAGGGCCTTAGTGACGTATTTCTCGAACGTAGGATGATATGCATATCATTGATGTATTTGATGATCAAGAAGCATATAGCAACACTCCATTTGGATCTTGAATATTGCTAGAACTTTGAGCAAGACATATTTGACATGTCTTTGATCCCTAATGAATATTCCATGAATTTTTATGAAATTTTGAGATTGTATATTTGATCTTTTTGTGCATTATAGGATTGTTGAGATCATTTTTGAATGACATATGTAGCCTTATTTATAGGCATGAATTAGGATTTGGGTGTAGTAGCCACCAAGTAACCCTAATAGACTCCTAGTATTTTGAGAGTCGTCTTGGATTTAGAATTTATCTTGATCTGTTAAAATTTCAGTGCCTACATTATGTATAATATGATTTTTAATTTTTACTTTTAGATCAAACAGATCTTTGAATTCATAATTAAAACATTTACATTACTTAAGCATGGGATTTATCTAGTATTATCCATAGTTCTTTCATTCGTACCAACATCACACTTGGATCTTTATCCTCATATACGTACTCTAAGAAGTACTATGATCTTCTTAGAACCAAAATCTACAATCTAGAGGTACGCATGATAATCTTTTTTATCAGTGAGTTTAATTCTCAAAATAGATCTCCTTGTTTTTCTCCTTCCCTCATGATCCGCAAATATTATGGGGATCATAACTGGACTCTTTTAAGAAGAATTAATCTGAATACTCGCTCACCCAACTGTTTAAATTAAAAGTAACCGTTAAATATATAATTTATATAATATGTATATAACTATTATAATTTATATATAGTGATTATGAAAAGTAAAAAGTAAACCAAAATCTACAGTCTAGCGGTAACTTTTTATCGTTTAATTCTCAAAATTTTCCTTGTTTTATTCTTCCTTCCTCTCGTGTATCCCCAAAAATTATGGATTTTTCTTCGAAGATTCCTCCTTCGTTCTAGATTTGTATATGAACCATTATGTTCGTGAACAGAACTTAGCTGGACTCTCGTAAGAAGAATTAACTTGAATAGTTTCACGGATCTATAATATATGTATGATTCATATATAATATGTGTATGACAATTACTATAAGCTATGTATAATTAGGAAAAATAAATCGTGTAGGATATTTGTGAAAAAACTTTCTTATAAACTCATAGTAGCATATATTTATATATAAAAAAAACGAAATTAACATATCATTGACTATTGAGTGGCCATTTCAGAGTAGTTAACATCAAAGTTCATATATAGTACATTGTCAGCATTAATGGCGATTAAGACTTGTGGGGATTATTATCAAAGCTAAAAGGAAGAAATTGTGGTTTTGAGAATTTGAACTGGAATTCCGAATTCTCAATTATCGTAGACAGACATTCGTCATTACTCATTTGTCAAGTGGGCCTCTCGTGCATGTCACGTGCCGGCCTAAGACAGATAACACTTCCCTTCAAGATATAAAAACCTACTTGAGCCACTCAATTGTTGCCACGTGGTGCTAATCACGTGACCATGCCCTCTTACAACAGACTCATGTAATTTCACTTGCTTTAACAAATACTTAAACTTAGAATTTGAGATACTAGTGAAATATTAGAAGACTTATTTAAGTGAAATAATCATTTTGTGAGATCTTGGATTGCTTGTTCAAGCTGAGTGAAATATATGTTTAAATACTATTTTCAACTTCAACTTTAAATACTCTTTGTTTCAACTCTAACGAAATTATGTGCAAAAGTCTAAAAAATTTTTGTTTATTTTTCTCTTTTATACTTTAATGTTTATTGTACATGTGGGACATATAGAACTGTCATATCATACCATAGTCTCTCGGAATTAATAAGGCATCACTCTTAGTCACGTACTAACTAGGTTAGGTATCTAGGTATAATTTTGATTTCAATCTTGTGCATTAAATTATTAAATAATGTACTACTGGAACCCTTGGTTTCATGACAATTGAATTGTACCTAACTTCACTCTAAAAGCAGACCAGGATCTATTGTGATTTGTGAAGGTTTTATATCACATACATTTCAACTATATATGTCCGCATTTCTACGATTGCATATATAGCTCTTCGAAATTGATTCTTAATGTACTGTTTTTCTACTATAAATGAGCACTGTCTAACATATATAATCAACTAAGACAATTAAATAGTTGGGAAGTGAGTTTTCTTTTACGTACTACATTATTATGTACTTCAATGAAAATTTAAATGTCACGATTCGGATACCTTCGGAATCATGAGCCTAATATTTCACTTGTTAGGCAAGTCAACGTTAGATATATTCTAAACTGAATAAACTGAAATAGAGAGTTTAAACTAAATTAACGGCGATATCCAGATACAATCCCAGAACTTGTATCACAAGCACACGAACGACTAGAGTACTACAAATAATAGTCTAAATAAAAGCATAACTGTCTGAAATGAAATACACAGCTAAAAAATGTAGAAGGGGACTTCAGGGTTGCAAACGCCGTGCAATTGTACCTCAAGTCTCCATCAAGAGCCGGATCCGAGCAATCTACTGACCGCCGCTAGGATCGACTCCAAAATCAGCACAAAAAGTGCAGAGTATAGTATGAGTACAACCGACCCCATGTACTGTGCGAGTGCCGAGCC
Organism: Nicotiana obtusifolia; assembly: GCA_002018475.1. NCBI lineage: Eukaryota > Viridiplantae > Streptophyta > Magnoliopsida > Solanales > Solanaceae > Nicotiana > Nicotiana obtusifolia. Next base: position 121,036 of record MCJB01052153.1, on the reverse strand, counting down.
TAACCTCGACGAAATAGTGACGAGGCTAAGGCGGGTCACTTATAATAACTTGTACGCATAATAATAATAATAATAATAAAGAAAAATAGGAAATGACGGCAAAACAGTTTACTAATGAAAACAAACTCAATCCTCGAAATCAGTGAATCTAGAAATACCAGTCCTCAGAATCTCATATGAAAATATCGAAAGCTAACATAATACAACAATGAGTACAACACATACAATCCATCGCGGTGCACAACCCGATCCTATCGTACAAACACAATTCTCCCTTATTTCACCATATCAATATCAAGAATCACATATAAATACATTGCGGCGCGCAACCCGATCCCACCATATAATCAGAATCGATATCATAACTCTCCTTTATCTCACCATATCAATATCAACATCACATATAAAATCCGTCACGGCGCGCAACCTGATCCCACCATATCAATGTCAAATCCTCCCTTATTCCACCATATCACAACCATTGCGGTGTGCAACCCGATCTATAAACAAATTCAATAAATGTAATCAATCCAGCAACTCAATTCACAAGAATCTCTACGATTAGAACATGAAAGCAAAGCAATAATGAAACCCCATATCAAGTCAAGGAATGCTACAATTAATACAAAGTAACAACACATGCCAAATATATGTCAATTAAAGTGTACAAGTAAGTCAATTAAGGCAAGTAGCAATTAATCATGAAATCATGTAAGAAATAAATATTTCAATACAAGAGTAAATAAATGACAAGTAACAAGTTACGGCATAGAAAGCAATTAAAGCACGTAACAGTTAATACATGGAATAAGATAATTAATGAAATACGAGAAAGCATGGAATAATTATTTTGCTCGTCACCTCGCATATATGCCGTTACACGCGTAATTCACACAACATATAGTTCAAGGGTTCTTAATTCCCTCAAATCAGGGTTAGACACAATATTTACCTCGCTCCACAATCAAATCAAAGCTCAACTGGGGCCTTTCCTCTAAAATCCGCCTCTAAACTAATCAAATCAAACCAAAATCGACTTAATAGTATCAAACAATGCTAGAGAAATCAATTATAACAGATAAAGCAAAGATATTTACACTTTCCCTAAAAAGTTAATAAAAGTCAACTCCGGGCTTGCTTGGTCAAAACCTGATATTCGGATCAAAACTCAATTACCCATTCACCCCCGAGCCCGGTTATGTGATTAGTTTTAAAATCTGACCTCAATTTGAGATCTAAATTTCAATTTTATAAAATCTCCCAATTCTACCCAAATCCCTAATTTTCTACCATGAAAGAATATAGATTAAGGTTCGAAATTAATAGGTGTTAATGGAAATAAACGAAAACGAGTTAAAATATTCTACCTATGAAGTGGGAATGAAATTCTTCTTCGAAATCGCCTCAAGGCCGAGCTCTAATGTGAAGATAGAGAAAAATGAAGAAAATATCGATTTTTAGAAGTTTAAAAAATTGGGTGTCAGGTGTTCATCGCGTTCGTGAGGCACCTAATGCGATCGCGAAGCTGTAGCGGCCAAAGGCCTTCGCGTTCGCCAGCTACTCTTCGCGATCACGAAGCAGCAACGTCCAAAGGCCTTCGCGTTCGCGAAGGCTTACACCCCCTGCTCTCGCATTCGCGGTCCTTATGCCGCCTTGGGAAGAGTAACGGCTAGCTCCCCTCCCATGTCTCATGAACCTACGCGTTTGCGAGAGGCTAGTTGTGTTCGCGAGAGGCTGGTCGCGTTCGCGAAGGGAAGACCCTCCAGTGCTTCGCGTTCGCGATGAAGAAGTCCTCCCCTGTCTCCAGTTACCCTTCGCGATCACGGGAATATCTTCGCGATCGCGAAGGAGGATACACCAGACATCAGCAGTCTCAGAAACCAGCACTAGCCTAAGTCCAAAAATCACTCCGTAGCCTATTTGAAATTCACTCGAGCCCTTCGGGTTCCAAACCAAATATGCACACAAGTGTAATAACATCAAACGAACTCGCTCGCGTAATCAAAATACCAAAATAACACCTAGAACTACGTATCGGATATCAAAATGAATGATATTTTCAAAGAAACTCAAGAACGTGTAAATTTATAACTGGACATCTGAATCACGTCAAATCAACTCCATTATGCACCAAAATTTTGCAGCAAGTCATAAATAATGAACGAACCTATACCAAGTTTCGAAATCGAAATTCGAATAGGGTAGCAACCTACGATTAAACTTAGGAATTTTTTTAGCCTTCAATTTACTAGTTTTCAACAAATTACGTTAAATCAAGTTAGGGACTTCCAAATTCGATTCGGGCGTACGTCCAAGTCCCAAATCACGATATAGACCCACGAGGACCGTCAAAACAGTGATCCGGGTTTGTTTATATAAAACGTTGACCATAGTCAGCTTAAATGAGTTTTAAGGCAAAATTTCATACTTTTCTTCACTTTTTCATATAAAAATTTTTCGAAAAAAGACACGGACTGTGCATGCAAATCGAGAAAGGCTAAACGAAACTATTTGAGGTCTCGGAACACAAAAATGAAGCTAAAACTGAAAGTGACCTATCGGATCATCACATTAAAATGATCAAGGACTCCGAAAAATATAATTTAGGAGCATGAGATTTTGGCCTAAAAAATGTATGTATGTTTTCCTCTTTGATCTTTCTTCCCGTGCCTCTTCTTTACCTCAATTCCTCTTTTTCTATTGTAGAATCTCGAAGGAAATTTAACACGTTAAGGACTTGTTTGGTATAAGGGATAAGAGATCATTAATTTTCGGAATTAAATTTGAGATGAACTTATCTCACGTTTGGTTGAGATAAAATCGTGGTATAATTAATTTGGGATTAGTTATCCATGGATTATAGTATTTTTGTATCCCCATGGAAAGATGTGATAACTAATCTCGGGATAACTAATCATGGAATAACTTGTTTCCAAATCAATCGACTCAAGAGTCATGTCTTTGGTACTATGGAAAATTATTTTTCAGAAAGTAAAGTTATTTTCTTACACTCAAACACCAAAAAATATTTTTCATTGAAAGGAAAAAGCACCGTTAATTTCATCGCAATATATTTTTTCTTCGATAATCCATTTGAAAAAGTTCCTTAATTCTTAGGAAAATTAAGGGACTATACACGTCAAATCCTTTCTTTGATGCTCTTTGGACCTTTTTCTTATCACTTTCCACTTTTTTCTTTCTTCTAATTTCACTGCAGCGGTCAGTAGAAGTATTTAATTTCCTTTTCATCTATTCTTTTCTTTTTTGCCTCTTTTGGTCAGAAGTTGTGAATCCACTGACCTTCAAATCTTCGTTTGTCCAAATCTTCTTTTGGGAGGAGACAAACGAGTATTATATTTTCGCTTACGATTTGTTTAATGGGAAATAGATTATATGAAAGAAATACGATTGAGAGAGAATGGTGTAATTTCTAGCGGACAAAAGATAATAAAGCACAATTGTATGAAGGTGTGTGGATGTGTTATAATTAGACCAGTTTGTTACATAATCTAACCTTCTTAAGAAAAAAACAGGAAGAGAAATGGAAGAAGACAAGGATTTATGTCATAGAATATAGACATATATCGATATCAAAAATTAGAATTTTTTTCTAAATTAAATCTTGTAGCTACTGTTTGTGCAATTCCAATGGTAATTAACAACAGTTAAAATAGTAGTAGTTTTTAGTCTAATCCAATCAACCTTAAAAAGTGAAATATTAGATGTTATCTATATATAGATCCAAAAGATAACAATAAGAATTATATATTCCTTTATGCCTGGTCTAAGTCTTTGGATTCCATTATTGATTGCCACTTATTGCTTTTTGATTAGCCTTTTTTAGGATTAGTTTTAGGGACATTAGGCCTTAAAGGAAAAAAGAGAATTATTGACTCCTCTTTTAGTAAAATTAGAAGAAGTGACACTAAACCCTGTTCAATGTGCACGTTTGGCAATGACCTAACAAGGGTTGGAATTAGAGCATTAACTTTAGATCGGATGTTTTATTGCATGAACATGTGACAAGTTAGCTGTTATTGATACCTATGTCTTACTAATCTAGGATATTAGGTCAATATATATAGCGTGCTAAATTCATTTTTTTCCCTTATGATAACAGATTTTGAGTTGTGTAAATAGTTATCAACTTTATAGCGAGTTGCTAATAGTGAGTTTATGCATTTGAGTTTATGTTAGTAGAGTTGAAAATAATGTGTGGGTCGAACCTGCTGCCTTTAATATAATACACATCTCTTGGCTTTTCATTACTTGTCGAAGGAACATTATGTGAGTTTTTTCCTTCCCTTTCTCCGTATACGTTATGCTTGTGAATATTTTAAAGAATGGTGGAAATAATCTTTTTTTATCACTTGGTGTGGAGAACTAAGAAAATACCTGCAAACTCTTAAAGAACCGCAGTAATGTGGGAAAAACAGAAATAATACTGCATATAGCGCATGGCAATCATGTGTTATATACAAAAAGAATTTTGCCAAAAGTTAATATTTTTTTTTCGTCAAATATTTAATGGAGTAATTTATATTCGTTAGATTTGACGATAATTGTAAAAAAATTTAACATTAAAACACCAGGAAAGTTCAATCAAATCCTAAGATGCAATATAAAATTACAGTAGACATCAAGAAAACATCAAAAAGAGTAGAAATTATACCTAAAAAGCACACCACACTCTAGACATAGACCAAATGTAGCTAAAATATTGTATTTCTACATGTAAGTTCCTGCTAAGTTATTTTTTACATCTCTCATAAATTTAATAGATAGAGCTCGTTAAATATTAAAAAAGACCCAAAGTGTTAACTTTTAATAAACTCAAAGGACCAAAATTGCTTAAACATACTTAAAGGACTATTTTAAATCTACCCTCAAATATAAGGGACCATCTCTTATCATTTTCTCAAATTATGACAAAATTTTTCTTTTTGGAGATTATGATAAACATGAATATTCAATTAAAAAATCTAGTGGAACTACGAAAGTTGTGACTTATGTTGTGACTAAAAAAGCAACGGCGCATTCCAGGGGCGTTTGCATCTGTAAACCACTATTAGAATTGCCATTGAAATTATATTTTCGGTGCACAAAATTTGTAAATCTTTCATTTTTAAGATTAATTTTAGACTTATCGGATCTGAAGTTGAAAAAAAAATTTAGTCTGAAGTGTAAATATTGCAATTAAGATGCACTTAAGGTTAAATAGGTCTAATGTCATTCACTTAGTGCCAATAAGTTTGAAGTGCAAAATTGCACTTAAATACATTTAAGGCCAAATAAGTCTGAAGTGCCACTAATGTTTTCATGTACTTAAGACTAAATAGGTCCAAAGTGAAAATTGCCCAAAAATAAAAACTTGTTCTTCGAATTTCAACAATTCAATACCTAAATCTACTCCAAATAAGCTCAAATTTGAAATATAACTTCCAAATATCATAAAGAACAAACCTCAATCATTAATTTGTCAAAACAACAACAAGTCTAACAAATCCACTTTGCAATTAAGAAAAAAAAAAGAAGAAGAAGAAAACCTAAGTAGTAGCAAAGAAAGGAGCACCACATTAGCTAACTATTTTAAAACACTAAACCACCTTAAAATCTGCTCACAAATGCCATGTAAATTCACTGTCACCTTTATTTTTACAGCTATTAAGAAGAAGATGAATAAGGAGGAGGAGGAGGAGGAAGAAAAGGCCGGAAGTTATTTGTACTTTGAGTACTAGTTTAACTTTTTTAAAAATAGTGGATACAAATTAAATGGGTACAGCCAATAGGGTGACCGTGAAATTTTTAGGGGTCGTTTGGTAGGCCGTATTAAGCAAAATAATCCCCGTATAAAAATTTAATCCGTCCAATATCATGTTTGGTTGGTCAATTCAATTTACTCCTACCTAATACATGGATTAGTTATACCTCATATGAGGGATTAACTAATACCATGGAAAGGAAGGGATTACTAATCCATGGATTAGCTATACATGGATAAGACTTAAAATTACTAAATCCAAACTTATACATTGCATAATTAATTTTTAATACAATGAACCAAACACTTGATAAAAATAATCCCAACACTACAATCCCTGCATTACTAATCCCTGCATTACTAATCCCTGCACTACTAATCCCTGCATTACTTGTGTTCGTACCAAACGACCCCTTACTGCATTCCATTGTTTGGTACTTAAAAGAGAATACAAAAGCCCAATATATATTCATATGGGCTTTCCCACCTCAAACAGCTTAACAATGAGGCCAATTATTTACCCTATGATAAATAGGCCGAAGCCCAAAAAGTTCAAAAGCCCAATCTGAAAAATATATAGAACATAACCCAAATTACAAAATGCTCCTACTCTCACACACACAGAGCGAAGATAATAAATAAATAAATAAATAAATGAAAGAAGAAGAAGAAGAAGATTGGAAGATTACAAGATTACGAAGATGCAATACCCCGGTTTTGATTGAGCAATCATGCAGTAGAAAAATGGAAACTGAAGTGCAAATTTTCTTAAATGGAATTTACCTATTTATTATTATTTGACAGAATGATAGTCTTAACAGTAAAACATGCATGCGGGTTTGGATATCATTTTATATTGGAGAAAATGTAGATAACTTGGCATATTTTTGGGGGAGGTACACAAATCCAAAAGAACTAGTGACAAAATGTTATGTAGCCTAATTAATTTAGTCTAAAGATGCCAGAAAAAGTAGTTTAGACTTATCCGATCAACCCTAAAAGTGATAAATTAGACGTTATAAGAATATCATTACCAAAAGATAATACCAAGGTTTTATTCCATTATTGATTGCACATTATTGCTTTTGATTAGCTAGCTTTTTATATTAACATAGGTTTTGAGGGTAGAATTAGAGTTTGAATGTACAAAAAGGAGAAATAATGACTCTCCTCCTTAAAATATTGAAAGAAAATGGCCTAACAGTTGTTGTAAAGCAATCACTTTAGGTTGGGTGGTTATGGAGAGGAGACCTATACCACCTGCCTTTAAACTTTAGTTTTTCTCAAAAACTAGTATTTCAATATTTCAGATCTGTAAATACTTACTTAAAACAGTTTTTATATTCATTACTATTGTGTGATAATAATTTTAGACTTGATACGAATAAATTATATTATAACATATAACTTTAGTCGAAAATATTTAATGTCACACCTGCTCCTTTTGTTGTTGCCCATGCATCCTCCTTAACCTTTCACTCATGTCTCATTGCATGAACATATATATTGTTATTCTTTTTTTTCTTTTCTTTATGGACGTTATAAAGCTCTGGATGTTTTAAGGAAGGGGAATAAAAAATTTGAATTTCATTCTCAAAGAAGTAAATATTTTATAGGACTGTGAATGCTTTTATATGCTATTGTCATGTCATTTAAGGGTTTTTTTCAACAACTTAAAAAAAGAATTTATTAGTTTTTCAGGTTAGCACGAATGAATTGCAGAGATGGTGGCAGATATATAAAAAAATCCATACGAACTGTTACGCGGCGCCTTCCTGAGATTTTTTATAAGGGCAACATAAGGCTAAGCAATCGATGTCAGTACGATTGCTGTCCGCCAACTGAGGTCCCCTCCGTGTGCTAGACTAGATTGTCAGTGCCGTACGGTAAAACCAATATCGTTAGCAACTGAGAACAGAAAAGAGAATTGAGAATGAAAGAAAGCTTGATTGCATAAATGAAAGCTATTACAGAAAAGCTACACAGTGTCGAGGGGGAGAGACACCAGTAAAGAGAATTGTTTGCTTGCTAGAAAGTTTTGAATGCTTGATCCCCCCTAATAATGCTTAAAAAAAGAAAACTAAAGTTACATAACTTAATCTAAGGAAGCTGTAGGGTCACACTAAAAGAAAATGAAGTAAATTTACTCTATATTTAAATGAAAAGGACTTAATCTTCTACAAGGTAGAAACAAGTCCGTTTGCAGCAACTTTATCTTTTAGCATCAGGGTTCACGCATGGTGTTGTTTGCGCGCGCGGCGCTGTGGGCATCTGCCTGTAGCGGGGCGCTGGCGCTGGTTATCAGTGGGGCGACAGAGGCGCCTGTGCGCTTGTCGCTTGGAGCTGCTGAGACTACGGGGCCGACCGTAGAACTGGGCGTTGGGAGGCTTGCCAGGACGCCACGGGGCGCATCCAAGGGGTCATGGGGCATGGACGGAAAGCTGCCCATGAGATTCTCTGCCACTTGAGTTGGTGCCATCCTCGGCGCCTTACTTGCAAGGTAGTCATCAATTAGGCTCTTGTAGGCTTTGAGGTTTTTGCCTCTCTCCCAAGTATTCTCCTCTGCATCACGTCCCTGCCATTTCACCAAGAACTCTTGGTGATCTTTCCTTGAGGCATGAATCACTCTATCATCAAGAATAGCTTCAGCACACCTTTTTCCGATTGAATTGAGGCCTCAGATACTGGGTATTGTGAGTAAGCTCCATGAGAAATCCTCCGTATCTTCCCGAAAAGGTTTCAGGAGACTAAGATGGAAGACGGAATGAATTTTCCACCAAGCTGGGTATCCACCCGGTATGCAACTTTTCCAATGCGCCTTTCAATGGACAAGGGTCCAATATATTTTTGCAATAGGCGAGGGTCATTGACTCCCGCAAACAAGTACTTCTTTGGGCTTTTGACCATCAGTTTGTCTCCTACCTGATACTCAACAAAGCGACGATTTTGATTAGCATGCCTCTTCATCCGCTTTTGGGCTTTGACAAGGTAGCTCCACACTATCTCCAAATTTCACTTCCATTCTCTTGAGAAGCTAGCAGCTCGAGGAGATTTTGACATGTTTGGTGCATTCACAGTGTGTGGGAGTAGCGGTTGCTGTCTGGTAACAATTTCAAAAGCTTTCTTGTTGGTACTATAGCTCTTTTGTGAATTGAAACACAGTTGAGCAGCATCCAAAAGTTTCACCCAGTTCTTCTACGATCCGGTTACAAAGTGGCGGAGATATTCCTCCAGCATGCCATTGAACTGCTCCGTCTGGCCATCAGATTGCGGATGAAAACTTGAACTATGGCTTAATATTGAACCAAGGCACTTAAAGAGTTGAGTTCAAAAGTTGCTAGTGAAGCGCGAGTCGCGATCACTAACGATGTCTTTGGGCGGGCCCCAATATTTGATGACATGAGAGAAGAAGAGTCGAGCTGTATCTTCTGCTGACATATACTGTGGGGCTACTATAAAGGTAGCATACTTGGAAAATCGATCCACCACAACCAAGATAGTTGTGAGATCCCCGACCTTGGGCAATCTGGTGATGAAATCCAAGGAAACGCTTTCCCAAGGTCCCTTTGGGATAGCCAGTGGTTCCAAGAGTCCTTCTTGTGTCCGACGGTCCGACTTGTCCTTCTGGCATACTAGACAAGTCTTCACATAATGAGCGACGTCATCGGCCATTTGAAGCCAATAATATGCACCGCGAAGTAACGCCATGGTGCGTTATTCACCAGGATGATCGGCCCACAAAGTGTCGTGGCATTCCGCCAGAAGGGTCTTTCGCAGATCTTTTCCTTTGGGAACATAAAGTCGGTTTTCTTTCACTTTCTGGAAACCATCTTCTGTGTTGAACATGTGAGTCTTTTCTTGTTCTACCAAATTAACCAAATATTGTGCAGCAGGATCCTTGATGAGTAGACCTTGTATCTGGTCTTTTATGGTGGTGGCTACTTCGCTCCCCCTTAGGGTGGCGAGTATGCACACTGATGCTAGATCCGCTCTCTGGCTGAGTGCATTGGCAACATGATTAGTCTTCCCACTGGGATACTCCAGGTTGAAGTGAAATTCCGCTAGGAGTTCCTGCCACCTGGCTTGTCGACCATTCAGCATCGGTTGAGTCATGAAATGGCTAACAGCTAGTATTGTCTGTCTTGACCATGAACGGGGTTCCTAGCAGATAATGCCTCCAAAGGCGTAGGCAATGGACGACAGCCAATAATTCCTTCTCGTGGGTGGCATAGCGCCGCTCTGCATCCTTCAGCTTCCGGCTCTTGTATGCTATGGGATGCCCTTCTTGTTGTAAGACTCCACCAAGTGCATAGTCGGAGGCATCCGTTTGTACCTCGAATGGCTTGGCCAAATCAGGGAGGGCCAAGACGGGGCTACTAGACATAGCCGCTTTTAATGCGTTGAAGGTCTCCGCTCGCCTGGGTCCCCAATCCCAAGGCGTGACCTTCTTGAGAAGTTTTGTCTGTGGTACTGCGATGAGGGAGTAATTCTTCACAAAACTGCGATAGAAGTTGCATAGGCCAAGGAACGCCCTCAAAGCTTGGACATCCTTAGGCGGCGGCCGATCTGTGATAGCCTGAATCATCTGTTGGTCCATCTTGATCCGCCCTTCCTCAATGACTTGACCGAGGAAGTCGATTTGTTTTTGAGAAAATGAGCATTTGGACAGCTTCACATATAATTCGTTCTCCCGCAATCGTGTTAGGACCTTCCGCGCTCCAGGTGTTCTTCCAGTGTCTGGCTATATACGACAATGTCATCCAAGTAGACCACCTTGAATTCGTCAATGTATTCCCGAAAGACTTGGTTCATCAGGGTGCAAAATGTGGCTGGTGCATTAGTCAAGCCGAATGTCATAACCAGGAAGTCGTATGACCCATATCTTGTCACGCATGTCGGCTTGTGTTCATCGCCCTCTGCGATCCGAACTTGCCAATAACTGTCTTCACCACCCAATCCGTCGAACAAGTCTGCCATGAGCGGAATAGGATACTTGTTCTTCACAGTGATTTTGTTTAGAGCCCGGTAATCCACACAGAGTCATAAACTCCCATCATGTTTCTTTTGGAATAGCAAAGGGGATTCGTATGGGGACTTGGAGGGTACGATGATCCCTGTGTCTAGAATTTTCATCAATTATCTCTGAAGCTCGGTGAGTTCAGGTTGTGACATTCAGTACGGCCCCGGGCAAGTGGCTTCGCACCCGGCACCAACTCAATCTCATGGTCCACAGTGCGCCTAAGCGAGAGTCGCTTTGGCATGTCTTGTGGCATGACGTCTTCAAATTCTAGTAACAGCCCCTTCATGGGTGCAAGAAGAGGACCCGAGGAGCATTCTATATCTTTAATGCATAGGGTAGCCAAGAACGTAGGTTCATGTCTTTTGACCCCCTTCTTCAACTGCAAGGCCGAGATGTTTTCAGCAGCCATCTTCATGGGCATGCACGGGATTGTGCAGGGCTTGGCCCTATTTGTTCCCATCATCAGTAGCATGTGTGCATACGGCACGGGCATGGTGTTGGTTTGCCTCAAGAATTCCAACCCCACTATCAACTCGAAGTCATCTATGACCACCACCCGTAGGTTTAATTTTCCTTCATAATGGCCAAGTTTCACTGGTACTTATCTGGCTATTCCACCAACTGGTTGAGGGGGTGAGTTGATAGCCTTGACACAACCTCTACCCTTTCCTACAAATAGGCCAAGGTGCTCCACCTGAGTCGAGGCTAAATAGTTGTGGGTCACACCCGTGTCTATCATCGCCCGAATGGGTTTTCCATTTACCTTCATCTCGACAAACATTAAGGTCCTCTCTTCTTGTTTAGGAGGAGTCCTCTCATCCGCCTTCTTTTTCCCTTTCTTGTTGATTGGGCAGGGGTCCTTCTTCTAACGGATACCAGCACTGGTTCCCACTAAGGCTTCAGAAAAAGAGCCAACAATTATATTGAAGGCACCTACTAGTTCGGTCTGGTCCACATCATCGGATTCGTCATCCATCCCATCATCAACAGCTTGATGGGCATTCATCTGCGCATGTGGGAATTCATTATTCTAATGTGGTCCACCACAATGATGTCATCCTGAAGGGGGTTTCCTCCCCCGATCATTGTTGTTAGATGCAGTGCTAGTACTTCTTAAGGAGGGAGCCTTAGATTTGGTTGCACTCCGATCTCCTCCACTTCTGCTTGGACCAGCAGTACTCGGATGGCTCCCCTTTGTATCCTCCTTTGACAGGCTGTTGAGGCCTATCCTTCCGAGGTTCCACTTGATAATCCCCAAGGAATTCCGCTGCTTGGAACGCCTTAAGTAACGTGTCTACCCTTTGTCTTTGGAGTTCCATACGGGCATAGGGTTTCAACCCTTCCAGGAAAGTGAAGAGTTTGTCTTTGTCCCCCATGTCGCGTATGCTCAATATGAGTGCGGAGAATTCTTGCACGTAGTCCCGCACTGATTTGGTCTGGCGGAGCTCCCGTAGCTTCCTCCTTACATTGTACTCAACATTTTCAGGGAAGAACTGCAGGCGTATGGCTGCCTTTATTTCCGTCCATGTGTCGAGAGTATTTTCACCGGCCCTGATGGCTTCGTATTTCACCCCACACCAGAGTTTAGCATCACCCCGAAGATACATGGCAGCAGTTGCCAACTTCTTAGCTTCTTCTAGGCCTCCCACGGCATCGAAGTATTGTTCGATGTTGAAGATGAAGTTTTCCAATTATTTGGCACTCCGAGCACCACTATATGGCTTTGGCTCGGGAATTTTCAGTTTCTGTGTCGCGGGAGCAAAGTTCACAGCACCCCCGATTTGGTTCCCACCTCCTCGAAGCAGACCTTGTAAAGCAGCATTGACAACGTTGAGCTAGCCTGTCAAGTTGTCTATAGTTTGTTGCATGGCAGTCACCCTGTCTGCCTCTTGTTCCCTGTGGGCTAAATCTTCGGCACGCTCCTGCTGGAGGCCCTCAAATTTTTCAAAAATTTTGGCTGCCTCTGTGGCTGCCATTTGCCGGTCTCCTTCAGAGTCGCGGCTGATGTTTTATATGTCAACTTTATCTTGGTGCATTCTGCGATCTAGGTCGTCCAACCTTTGTACTAGGTTGGTCTTTAGATCAGGCACCGTTTTCACGATGGGCTGTAATGCGTCAACCGTCTCCTCAAGGGTCACGATGTGATCCCCATGATTCACCATGGTCAGAAATAGTGGTAATTGCAATGTTATCCCTCGTCTGATGTCGAGCCTAGGCTCTAATACCAACTGTTACGTGGCGCGTTCCTAAGATTCTTTGGAAGGGTAACGTAAGGCTAAGCAATCGATGTCAGTACGATTGCTGTCCGCCGACTGAGGTTCCCCTACGTACGCTAGACTAGATTGTCAGTGCCGTACGGTAAAACCAATATCGTGAGCAACTGAGAACAGAAAAGAGAATAAAGAATGAAAGAAAGCTTGATTGCAAAAATGAAATTACAGAAAAGCTACGCGGTGTCGAGGGGGAGAGACACCAGTACAGAGAATTGTTTGCTTGCTAGAAAGTTTTGAATGCTTGATCCCCCCTAATAATGCTTAAAAAAAATAAACCAAAGTTACATGACTTTACCTAAGGAAGCTGTAGGGGCACACTAAAAGAAAATGAAGTAAATCTACTCTATATTTACAATGAAAAGGACTTAGTCTTCTACAAGGTAGAAATAAGTCCGTTTGCAGCAACTTTGTCTTTTAGCATCAGGGTCCGCACACGGTGTTGTTTGCGCGCGCGGTGCTGTGGGCATTTGTCTGTGGCGGGGTGCTGGCGCTGGTTATCAGTGGGGCGACAGAGGCGCCAGGCGGCGCTTGTCGCTTGGAGCTGCCGAGACTACGGGACCGACCGTGGAACTGGGCGTTGGGAGGCTTATCAGGACGCCACGGGGCGCGTCCAAAGGATCATGGGGCATGGATGAAAAGCCGCCCATGACAGAACTGATGACAAGAAAGAGATTCCATTAATGCCACAAATCAAAATGGAGAAAAAGGAATTCAAAGCCTTAGTGGATTCTCTTCCACTCAGTACTACATGAAGGCTCCCTGTTCTAAATTTTGGAAGGTAGCTAATTAGCTCGTTCGTCAATCACAAGTGGTTCAAAATTTAAACTCTATAAATTTAATTTTTAAAATTTTGGTATTAAACTCATTATATATTTTTAAAGTTATAGGTTCATATTTTTTTATTTTTGTAATTTTAACGATTTTTTACATATTAATATTAGCTCCACATCGAAAGTTATGAGTTCAATTGAACTTGCCATTAGCACCCTACGTCCACCCTGCCGGCAACATTGTGTTCATTGCTAGAAGGGCTTTCAAGAATTATTTTATGTTCATAAATCCTTCCTTCAAATCCTTCTAGAGATATTTTCTTGTTGTTCTTCCTTTACATCATTTTCATTTTTCAAGAAAAGATATACCTACGAATAAAGAAATGTTAGATCATATTTTATTTTAAACTCTGTAATTTTATAAGCTGTCCGGAATCAACCCTTCATTTACATTGTCTCTTTTCACATAGTAGTTAACAATGTAGCATAAAAGAGGGTTCAACCGGAAAATAGTACAATTACTAAGAATTCGAACTCGTGACTATGGAAATTTGAGCTTTTAATAATTGGATTGTTACCTCCGGAGTACATTTAAGTTGCTGAGTAAATAAATGGGGAGAAAACTATATAGTATAGCCATTCCAAAAAATAATAATAACAACAACAATTCAGTAAAATTTCACATGTGAGAAGTTTGGGGAGGGTAGTATGTATACCTACCTTACCCCTTCGTCGACGGAGTAGAGAGGCTATTTCCGATAGACCCTCGGCTCAAAAAAATAAAAAAGACAAAAAGAGACAATATATCAGTACCATCAACAAAAACTATAGAAATAATAACAGTATCATAAGAACTAGAAAATAGATAAAACGCAATAATAATAACCAGTAAATAAGGCCCGACGCTATGAAAAACGGACGAACAGTGTGAACACAACATTAACCCCTAGCAGTCTAAGACAAACTCTATCAGACTATCACACATGTGAGCACCTAACTTTTCACCATAATCAGATTTTCACCACTTTTTAGGATACAAATATTCTTTGAGTTTAATCTACATATTTTAGCTTTTGTTTTACCTTTTATAGATTTTTCCTAGGAAATTAAAACTCACAAAAGATTCACATTTTTGAATTACTAGCTTTGTTTTAATTTACAAAAGAAAAGAAATTCACAAAAATATGTTTTTTCTTCTAATTTTGGTAAGACTAGTAATTGTATAACTTTTTCCTTAATAGTTTCTTTTATTTTTCTAGTTTTTAGTTTTAGTGTAGTATATTTAATTTTGATTATCTTTAATAAATAAAAAGAAAAAAAAAAAGAATCAGTGCAAAAATGGCACCTAACAAGATTCTTCAATATCTTTTGTAACAAACTCACATGCTTTCACTCAAAACTCACATGCATATACACACTCTTATTTTCTTGGCTACCGATTAATCCCTATACCTACACCAACATATCTTCCACTCACTCACACAATTTAAGAGAACACACACACGAGAAAGGGGCTAGGCAAAATAACAAACAAAAAGGGCATCGGTAGCCTTCTTTTTAAATCACGAGCTGCAAAAATCAGCTGTGAATTCACGCCCGAACCACCCAAAAATAACCCCAAACCACCCTAGACAACCCCTTAAAACACCCAAAAATGAGCTGCAAACCAGCACCTTTCTTTCACCTAAAATCACGTCAAACCTAATAAAAATAGCCCCTCAAAACAACCTAGAAGTCCACTGCATAATAGCCTTTAATCCACCATTGGGTAGCCACGACATCAGCTCCAAATAATCAGCAAAACTCCACTTGAAACCTGCGGTAAAACCTCCCTAAGCCCAGCCCAAACCAACCTCTAAATAAGCCCCCTAAAACAGCCCCATAACCACCTGAAACCACCAAAACAATCAGCCCCAAAACGCACCCTTAAACCTACCAAAATACCATCAAAAACACCTTGAAGCATCCCTCTTTTTTACATAAAAACAGTAGCAAAAACCAACTTGTTTGAGTAGAGAGTGTCAAGGCCACCGTTCGAGTTTGCCGGACGTAGATTCTAGCTTCTGTTTTCATTTTCGGCAAAGTTTGTCGATGTCAAATTTCTTTGTGCCAAGTTGTTATTGAAAGCTAAAGAAAGGTTCGTTCTTCACCTATTTTTCGCATCTTAAATGTTTGGTTTAGTCATTTTTCTCTTTGAAACTTAATGCTTTCGTTGATAGCTTGTACTCTAATTTTTTTGTTATTTCTTTGGTCATTCCCTCACGATTGCTTTTATTTACTTGTTTCTTTATATTAGTTTAAAATCTGATTCATGTTAGTCTATTGTGCACTTAGATAATTATTTGATATTATGAAAATTAATCGAATTATTTGATAAATTGGAACCTAACACTGGTTTGGTTTTCTTAGAACAAATAGGTCAATGTTTGGTTTTTCAAAGTTGAAGTGGGTCGTGTGCTTCTGACTTCTAAAACATGTATTGGATTTAAGCTGATTTGAGCCATTAAGTGGACCAAGTTGTATTGGGCTTGAATTTGACTAATTGATGAGCTTATCGTTTAATCCATAACTGTTAAGTAACTCTAAGATGTCTTTTAGCCCGCTATTGACTTGTTATGTAACTGATCTTATCAAATGTAATAATAGTTAAAACCTTCACCTACAAATGATTCCATAGACTTTGGGCCTTACAATAATCTCAAAATTAGTTTAAGAAGAACAATTCAAATCGTTAGAATGCTTTAAGGGCGCTCTTAATTAATCAAGTCATTGTGATTATGTATACATTCGCGTGACATAATTATGATTTCAAAAATAAATCAAGGTATGTGTTCGCGCGACTTTGGCCAAACAATCTTAATAATTAATAAAGCGTAATTAATTGCGTATATGTACGCGTGACATGATTTTAGCGCACTACATAGAACAAATTTACACACATGTGATCCGTTTCAAAGATAAATCCATAACGCTATAATTAAAAGCGGTTAAAGAAAAATACACATAGGTTCTAAAAATACGTAATTAAACAATTAGTTAAGCCAGGTATGATTAAAAGTAACCGTGCTAAAATCACGTAATCCGGGAGTACCTCACACCTTCTCCCGGCTTAACAGAATTTCTTACCCGGTCTTTTATGTTCACAGACCATAAATAGAATCAATTTTCTTGATTTGAGATTTTAAAATAAACCGGTGACTTGGGACACCATAACAAATATTCCAAGTGGCGACTCTAATCAAATAAATAATCTCATTTCGTATAATGTCACTTAATTGGAAAAACTCCCCAATTCCTCGGGAAAAAGGAGGTGCAATAGCTTTGGCGACTCTGCTGGGGAACGAACCCAGAATCTCTGGTTCAGGGTTCAAAATTCGAGCTTGTTAATATGATCTATACTTGGCTTTCTTGATTGTTGATATATGTGTTTGTGGGCCTAATGTGCTAATTGCCGCTCATTTTACCGCTTTGATATTATTTGAACTGTATAAAAACTTTCTCCTTACGCCTCCCTTATGAGTCTTTTGAATTTATGGTGCACACGTACGTGTGGCCCACTTTTATGTTAGAGGTCATACCAGATGGAACGAGGCTGGATCAGCAACTAGGCCGAGTAGACTTTCGTGCTCCCGGTACGTTGCCCTTACCGCGGCTCGAGCTGTCCGCTTGGGTAGGCCAGGTCTAAAACACTCCCCCAAGATTTAAACCTATAATAACATAGCCTCATGCCGGATCCTAGTTAGAACATTTGTTTTCATCACATGCATTTGACTTTGAGATTCAACACAGGGGTTGGGTCCATCTAGGTGTGCCCCCAAAATAAAAGACCATCCTGGTGCATCTTACATGCTATTTGTTGCATTTGTTTGTTCTGGTTTGCATGTTAACTAGCTTCTAGAATAGGAAAAGAAAATAAAAAAAAATACGAGAGTAAAAAGTAAGAGAGTGAAATTCACCCGGTTCTCATAAAGTCTTTGTGTTCGATCTTTATCAAATTTTACTCAAAAGGCGTTAAAAAATAGATTGAGATTTTGAAATATTTCCCCCTTCTGATCGAACTACGCGAGTCTGATTTTCACCGGATGTAAGATACGTAGGCAAACTTCATCGGTTTCGGCCCCCAATTTTCAAAAATCCAAAATTATTTTTCTTTAATTCATTCTTTAGAAGTCTTTCCTTAGAAAATCCCAAATAAAAAAAATTTTAAACCCAAAAAAATATTTTCTTTCTTTATAGAAGTCTTTCATTCGAAAAAGAAAAATAAATCAAATCAAAATCCAAAAATATTTTCTACCTTTTTAGAAGTATGTCTACCAAAAATTCAAAAAAAAAAAAATAAATCAAAATCTATAAAATATTTTCTTTCTTTCGAAAATTCCCAAAAAAAAATTCAAAAATATTTTCTTTCTTCTTTAGAAGTCTTCCTTTCAAAATTTCCTAAAACAAAAAGGAAATTGAATCCAAAAATATTTTTCTTGTTAGGAGCTTTTACGATTAAATTTTTTTTAAAGAGTTAAAAAAAGAAGTTAGTTGATTTACTTTATTCTTGAGCTTTCCCACTGCACAAGATCTTATTCATGTTCCCACATGATACGTAGGCAATCCACATCAGGTTCGATCGAATGATTTTTGAAAAAAGACAGAAATAAAAGAGTGACAAAAGAAGAAAAGAAAAAGAAAAGGAAATAAAAGAGTGTTCATTCTAACATGCTTGTTGTTTTGAAATTAAATCTGGTTAAAGGTGGTCGGTTTGTTGGTTTGCAATGGCGACTCCAGGATCCCTCAGAAATAAAAGTATCTTCTCAACCGAAGGAACAAGAACCACATTGTTGATCCAACTAAGGTCACGAAAAGGCAAGTAGACAAGTTGGTGATAAAAAAGGAGGCAAAAATGTTGGTTGACTTCTACTAGTTTTGAGCAGCAGGACATGCTCTGTTTGGATGATCTGTGATGATAGGGAGACATGAGAATTCTCCAAGTCCTTTGGCAAATTAGTTACTGTAAAAATTTTCATGCTGTTAATCCTGAAATCCGAAAGCCAATGGGAAACAGTTTGATCTAGGTTAAAATTTGAGTGTTGAATCCTGCAATCAAAATGGTTAAATGTCGTAGTAATGCTGATGTGAGAATGTGTGGCTAAGATGTCGCTTAGTAACTTGAAAGTCACTCCTCTTTTATCCATGGTAGCTTATTTGTCATCTTTTCTTCTTCTTTTTGTGTTATCGGACCCTGCTATACTTTATTTAATAAAAAGCAGTCAGTCATTTTGTGTCCATTTTGTGCATAGTTCTTTTCGCGCTAGTTCTAGTGACATGACATGCATGCGGAATTTTTTGCCAGATCTTAGAAAATTACTTTAGTCTTGAATTTGATAAGTGAGAAAGAGACACTTTTGAAGATGAATAGAGACATGAAACATTTGAAAAATAAGCATGAGCCAGGTTTACATGGAACCAAAGCAGTTATGCTCATGGAAGCTAAGGATCTCTACCTTTTGAATCATTAAGTAGATCGGGCTTAAGGATGATCGGACAGGTTGAAGTAAGTTTAGCACTAAGAGATAGAAAGTATTTTTCAAAAGATTGTGTATTCCAGACAACTTGAAATGCATTAGTTTAGTGGCAAAATGCATCTTCTACATCAAGACAAAATCCAAGAAAGTCACCCAAATTGACAAGGGCCATTCACTACGAGGAAAGTATTGCTCATATAGCTTTACACTGAAAAAGACCCAGAAAGCAACATGTCCATCAATGTCATGATTGTGAAGGGCTAACATGATTGGCATTCTCAAGGCTAGGAGGCCCTTTTTCTGCTACCCAAAAACTTTATATCCTTTGTTACCCTTTTCGAGCCTGTGTTATTTTCTTTGACCACCCTCTTTTGGAATCAAGTTTAGAATCAAAAGTCTAATAAAAATTAAATAAAATAAATCCATGCCCCAAGAGTACAAACTGGGGTAACTCAAGTTCAAGTGAAAAGAAAAGACAAGAAAATAGTCAAAGGTCCATGCCCCCAGAAAATAATAGCTGGGCAACTTGTTTTCGAAACAAAAAAAAAGAGAAGAAAAAAAAAGAAGCAGAAAGAAAGATGACAAAAAATTTTAGTTAGGTCAGAGGTTTGAACTACGTTTCACCTGATTCCTTTAAAATAGGATACGTATGCAGCCGTACACGGTTCGGTCCAACTAAATAAGAGTAAAAATAAGAAGAACAAGAAAACAAAGAAAAAAATCCAAAAAATCCCCGTTATCTGAAACTGGAGCAAAGATTTTATTTCACTTTTGAAAGAGTCGATTTCAAGAGTTGTAAGTCTACAACCCCCTCATTTTGAGTATTTTGAGCTTTCATGCCGTCCTTTGTTTCTAACCATATCCAAAAGCCTTCCAAACAAGACCTCCTGATCAATTTTGAGAATGCCAAGGGAAATCCGCAATGGGCAATGGTTGTCGTATGAGGGACATGGTCATGGATTCTCACTCAAGGAGTCAAGAAAAAAAATAAAAAATAAAAAATGAGAGTCTTACTAGTGAAAACTTTCACGTGCACTGTAAGGCGACGGTAAGTAGAAATAAATAAATAAGAGAGACTTATTGGTGAAAATCCCTCGAGACACCACTAGTCAAAAGTGAGTCGTGAAGCTGATGCAAAGGATTGACACGAACAAGCTCGACTTCAAAGGTCATAAGAATGGTAAAAGGGAAGATTTGATCAGTTTGATATATCAGGCCGTTAAGTTCAAAATGCATGTCATGATCATTAAGGCTAGTTACGGCAAAATTTAAAAAAAAAAACATTCTTCCTTCTGTTCTTCCCTACAAGGGCATTTCTTGTTAATATTATTTCTTTACATCATTGTGTCCTTCACTCTGAGTCAGTGCTTGTCAAAACAAGCAAGAAAAGATTTTAAAATCTGGTACCAGCTTTTCAGTTGCACAAAGTAAATTTGGCCATTACACTCAGTTGTTACAATCTACATGCCTTGAGGATTCATGCAAAGGCTTCCCCCCAAAAGACTCTTGTCAGCCTACTTGGCTAAAGCAAGCATAGATAACCTCAAGGTTAATAAGAGATTCTCTGTAGTACTGAATAAGGACTACAAAGTGTGTACATTGTAGAAAAGGCACTTACCAGTTGTGATTCTCTCTGAGAAATAAATTGCTCCAAAAGCAAAAGCCGTTCAAGTTATCAGAAAAGGTTATCCAAGAAAAGAAATTCCTTTTTTTGAGATAAGGCTGATTGAGCCACAAAACACAAATGGCACTAGGAGCGAAACAATCAGGGTTGATACAGAAAGTAAAGGTCCCTTGTAAGCAACAATAGAGTCTCCCAGTAGTGCAACCAATTACCAACACAGTCAGTCTTTCAAAAGTTGGATGATCACAAAGCCAAGTTGCCCAAGACTCAAGGCCACAAACCGACCACCACCTTTAAAACTCACAAATTTTCTTTGTTTGAAACAGGAGAAAAGCAATGTAGGGAGAGTAGCCGCAAACAAAAAAAAAAAAGAGAAAGAAAAATAAGAACGAGAAAAAATGAAAAAAAAGAGAAAAAGAAGAGAAGAGAATAGCCGACAAAGGGAAGTTTCTCAAATCTTTGCCTTTATTTGTCTTGCTAATGTGCATAAAATCTTTCCATTACTCTTAACATTTTTTCCTCCTAGGCTAACACATCCTAGTCTGATGGATTTCCCTCCCAATAGAAATCTTAGTCTGATGAATTTTCCTCCTAAGATAATACATTAGAAAATCTAGTTTGATAAATTTTCTCCTAGGATAGAAATCTTAGTCTGATAAATTTTCTTCTAAGATATGAAACCTAATCTGATGAATCTTTCTCCTAAGGTAAAAATCTTAGTCTGATGAACCTTTCTCCTAAGATGTATATAAAACAAAATCCTAGTCTGATGAAATTTTCTAGTAGGATAGAAATCTTAGTCTAATGAATCTTTCTCCTAAGATAATAAATTACAAAACCTAGTCTGATGAACTTTTCCTAGGATAGAAATCTTAGTCTAATGAATCTTTCTCCTAAGATAGAAAACCTAGTCTGATGAATTTTCTCCTAGGATAGAAATCTTACTCTGATGAATTTTCTCCTAAGATAAGAAACCTAGTCTGATGAATCTTTCTCCTAGGGCAAAAATCTTAGTCTGATGAACTTTTTTCCTAAGATATATATATATATATATATATATAAAATCCTAGTCTGATGAATTTTCTCCTGGGATAAAATCTTAGTCTGATAAATCTTTCACTTAAGATAAATATAAAAAGTCCTAGTCTGATGAAATTTTCTTCTAGGACAGAAATCTTACTCTGATGAATCTTTCTCCTAAAATAATAAATTAGAAAACCTAGTCTGATGAACTTTCTCCTAGGATAGAAGTCTTAGTTTGATGAATCTTTCTCCTAAAATAGAAAACCTAGTCTGATTAATTTTCAACTAGGATAATTAAAACATAGAAGAAGTCTGGATTTAAAAAGAAAAAAGAAAAAAAAGGGTCATTTGTTCACGCCCCCAGAAAATAAGCGTTGGGGCAATTTGTTTAAAAGAATGATTTTCTCGAAAAAAAGAAAAAGAAAATGAAAATGATTTTTCTCAAGACAAAAAAAAAATCCTTTTTGGTTCGTTTAACATAGGGTACACAATTTCCTATTCTCGTTTCCAACATAGGGTCTTCATTCCCTAGTTGATTTTATTTTAGACATAGGATCTCCACTCCCTAGTCTCCTTTTCCAACATAGGGTCTCCACTCCCTAGTTGATTTTTATTTTGGACATATGGTCTCCACTCTCTAGTCTTCTTTTTCAACATAGGGTCTCCATTCTCTAGTTGATATTATTTTAGACATAGGGTCTCCACTCCCTAGTCTTCTTTTTCAACACGATCTGATTCCCTTATAACCTGGGATATGTAGGTTGTCCAAAATCAGGACTCGATTGCACCTTTTTTCTTTATTTTCTTCCTCTTTTGAATAACGGTATGGTCAAAAATTAGTCACACGACTCACTTTGTCTTTGCCTGAAACTCTTCATGTTTTCAAACAAAGAGGGGCAAGATGTGAACACCTAATTTTTGACCATAATCGAATTTTACCACTTTTTAGTATGTACATATTCTTTGAGTTTAATCTAAATATTTTAACTTTTGTTTTACTTTTTATAGATTTTCTTAGGAAATTAAAACTCACAAAAGATTCACATTTTGAATTAATAGCTTTGTTTTAATTTGCAAAAGAAAAGAAATTCACAAAAATATATTTTTTCTTCTTATTTTGGTAAGAGTAGCAATTTTATAACATTTTCCTTAATAGTTTCTTATATTTTTCTAACTTTTAGTTTTAGTGTAGTATCTTTAATAAATAAAAAAGGAAAAAAAAGAACCAATGCATAAATGACACCTATCATATCTTTTGTAATAAACTCACACGCTCTCACTCAAAACTCACATGCACATACACACTCTTATTTTCTTGGCTATCAATTAATCCATATACCTACAACTATATATCTTCCACTCACTCACACAATTAAGAGAACATACACACGAGAAAGGGGCTTGGGATATAACAAACAAAAAGGGCATCGTGGCCTTCTTTCTGCGCACTGAAATCATCTTCATGATTAGTTGTGTGAGCTCAATCTTTGAACTAAAAAACCCAGCTGAATTTTGATAAATTTCAGCCACGAAGATCAGCCAAAAATCTCCATTAAAAACACCTCACAAGCTTCAAAAATCAGCTGTGAATTCACGCCTGAACCACCCAAAGATATCACTCCAAAAACAATCCCAAACCAGCCGAAACAACCCCTTAAAACATCCAAAAATGAGCTGAAAACCAGCACCATTCTTCCACCTGAAATCACGTCAAACCCAACAAAAATAGCCCCTCAAAACGAGCTGGAAGTCACTACATAACAACCATTAATCCACCATTGGGTAGCCATGAAATTACTCCAAACAATCACCAAAACTCCACTTGAAACGTGCCGTCAAACCCCCCTAAGCCCAGCCCAAAACGACCTCTGAATCAGCCCCCTAAAACAGCTCTGTAACCACCTGAAACCACCACGATAATTAGCCCCAAAAATCACCCTTAAACCTACCAAAATACCATAAAAAACACCTTGATGCAACCCCCTTTTTCACATAAAAACAACAGCAAAAACCAACCCATTTCAGTCGAGAATGTCGAGGCCACCTTTCGAGTTTGCCGGACGTTGTTTCTAGCTTCTGTTTTTGTTTTCGGCAAAGTTTGTCGATGTCAAATTTCTTTGTTCCAAGTTGTTACTGAAAGCTAAATAAAGGTTCGTTCTTCACCTATTGTTCGCATCTTAAATGTTTGCTTTAGTCATTTTTCTCTTTGAAACATAATGCTTTCGTTGATAGCTTGTACACTATTTTTTGTGTTATTTCTTTGGTCATTCCCTAACGATTGCTTTTATTTACTTGTTTCTTTATCTTAGTTTAAAGTTTGATTCACGTTCATCTACTTTTTACTTAGATACTTATCAGATATTATGGAAATTAATCGAATTATTTGATAAATTGGGTTTGGGTTTCTTAGAACAAATAGGTCAATGTTTGGCTTTCAAAGTTGAAGTGGGTCATAGGCTTCTGACTTCTAGAAATTGTATCGGATTTAGGCTGATTTGAGCCATTAAGTAGACGAAATTGTATTGGGCTTGAATTTGACTAATTGATCAGCTTATCATTTAATCCATAACTATTAAGTAACTCTGAGATGTCTTTTAGCCCGCTATCGACTTGTATGTAGATGATCTTATCAAATGTAATAATAGTTAAAACCTTCACCTACAAATGACTTCTATAGACTTTTGGCCTCACAATAATCTCAAAATTACTTTAGGAAGAACAATTCAAATCGTTAGAATACTTTAAGCGCGCTCTTAGTTAACCAAGTCATTGTGATTATGTATACATTTGCGTGACATATTTATGATTCTAAAAATAAATCAAGGTATGCATTTGCGCGACTTTGGCAAAATAATTTTAATAATTAATAAACCATAATTAATTGTGTACACGTACACGTGACATGATTTTAACGCACTAAATAGAATGGATTTACACATATGTGATCCATTTCAAAGATAAATCCATAACGCCATAATTAAAAGCGGTTAAAGGAAAATACACATAGGTTCTAAAAATACATAATTAAATAATTAATTAAGCCAGGTATGATTAAAAGAGACCGCGCTAAAACCACGAAATCTAGGAGTGCCTCACACCTTCTTCCAGGTTAACAGAATTCCTTATCCGATCTTCTGTGTTTGCAGACCATAAATAGAGTCAATTTCTTTGATTTGGGATTTTAAGATAAACCGGTGACTTGGGATACCATAACAAATATTTCAAGTGGCGACTCTAACTAAATAAATAACCTCATTTCGAATAATGTCACTTTAATTGAAAAAATTCCCCTATTCCTTGGGGAAAAGGAGGCGTGACAACACCTGATACGAAGTAGAAAAATGCTCAACTACCTCCTAACCTACCACCTTAATTCTCGACCTCTGCACCTTCCTATCAAGGGTTAAAAAATAATAAACGAAAAAATATATACTTTATGTATATTAATGTATAATATACGTAAAAAATATATAATTTATACATAATTAATATATAATTTTTTATATATTTGATTAGCAAATGTAATTATTTTGCTGACCGAGAAAATGTGTAACTTGCTCATGACTACAAACAAAGGGCTTCTGCTTGTGGATTCCTTGGTCCTCGAAATTGTGAAGCCCAAATAGATTTGCAATGTAAAAAGGCCTTTTATGTGAGCCCTGTCTTTTTTCTGTGCAAAGCCCAACAGCTACTAGGTTACTTTTGGACTACACCTGTGCAAACGAAACAGGTCATTCGCACGTATAACCACATTAATTGGGCCTATATGAGATAATTTTCATAAACCACTATAATTTAGAGTCTAGTAACTGTAATTTGTCTAATTACTAGCCATAGCTACTATTCAATTGTTACTAACTTGTATCACTTGTATTCAAATGTTCAATAAATGCAACTTGTATCAACGGTATTCTTTCCTGCAACAAATACAACGTGCATCAACTGTATATAATATGTATCAACTGTAACCAATGCGAAATACAAAGGTGTATACAATGGATATGTAATGACCCGGCCGGTCGTTTTGAGTGTATTAGCCCAGATCCTTATTTATTGCCTTCTCTGTTTATACTATGGTTACGTGACTTACTGGGATGTTTGGTTTTGGTTTCGGATGAGTTTCGAAGTGAAATGGAACACATTGTTGCTAAACTGGAAGTTTAAGTCGTAGGAGTTGACCGTAGTAGTGCGACGACTACTCCGGAATGGAGTTTCGACGGTTCCAATAGCTACGTATGGTGATTCTGGTCTTAGAAGCGTTTCCGGATAATGATTTGGAGGTCGGTAGGTCGTTTTGGCGTTAATTGGCGAAAGTTAGAAAGTTAGAAGGTTTTGGAGAGATTTACTGGGAGTGGACTTTTTGATATCAGGGTTGGATCCCGATTCCGAAAGTTTGAATAGGTCCATAGTGTATTTAGGACTTGTGTGCAAAATTTGGGATTGATCGGAGTTGTTTTGGTATAAATCGGCGTTGGTTTCGAAATTTGAAAGTTCACAAGTTTTTAGGCTTGAATCGATGCGCGATTCATGATTTTAGTGTTGTTTGATGTGATTTGACGCTTTGAGCGTGTTCGTAGGATATTTTTAGACTTGTTGGTATGCTTGGTTGAGGTCCCGGAGGCCTCGGGGGTGATTTGGATCATGTTCGGTGCATTTCGGATCATTGAAGAATAACTGAAGTTGCTGGTTTTTCTCAGATTTGGTATCAGTGCGACCATGTGGTTTGGCATGCGATCATGAAGGGATTTTTGGTGGACTGATTATTTTACTCTACGTTTTCACATAGAGGGAGACACGATCGCGGAAGGTTAGTTCCCAGTGCATCACGAACGTGTGGTGAGCTGGTCCACGCTCTTGTTCACTGCGATCACATGAGGGTAACCACGGTAGCGTAGCTTTGATAAAGCAGTGCTCCACGATCGCATGGAGTGTATCACGTCCGTGTACAAGCTTTTTGAGCTGTTGGTAATTTTATTCTTCGCGATTGCGAAGGTATTTCCGCGATCGCGTAATGTAAGTAGCAGAGCAGCAGACTTAAGATTCAAAATCGAGGGTTTATTTCATATTACTCAATTTGGACTTTGAGAGCTCGGTTTAAGGCGAATGTTCGAGGGATATTTAGAGGGATTGTTGGGGTAAGAGTTCTTATCTCGGTTTTTTTTTATCAAATTCCACTAATCTATCTTTGATTTCATCATTTAATTAGAGATTTGGGTTGAAAAATTGGAAAAACAATGGAGGAAACTTCTTAGGCCGAATTTTGAGAATTTGAGCAAGATATTGGTATCAGATTTGTGTAATTCTTGTATGATTGGACTTAATATCGAATGGGTGTTCAGATTTTATAAAGTCATAGTTTCATTATTGAAATTAGTTTCTTATAGTTATATTTATAGTATGTAATTGTTTTGGCTAGATTCGAGCCGATTGGAGTTGGAAAATCAAGGGAAAGACCTTCTTATTGATTGATTGAGCAAGGTTTGAGGTAAGTGACTTGTCTAACCTTGTGTGGGGGAAATTCCCCTTGAACTTGGTACTATTATGGTATTTGAAATACGTGAAAGCTGTGTACGCGAGATGACGAGTGCGTACCTGGGCTAAATATTGAAAAATCCGGTTTTTGTTAAATAGTTCCTTTTATTCCCTTAATTGAGTTACTCTAGCACGTGTAATCATCATGTTTAGCCTAACGCCACATGTCAACGTTTCTTATCTCTTACTTGCAATTTGTGCAACATGCTTAGTTGAATTACCTGCTTTCTTTGAATTTGTATTCATTCTTTAACTGTAGGATTCCTTGCTGTAATTTCATTGTTTCATTTGTTATGTGTTGTTTTCGTGATTGTTTTGTTGAGATAACTGATTGGTTGTGGCACGAGAATTCTTTTGTGCGCAGTGTTATTGTGGCACGAGGTTTCTGCCGTACGGAGTGTTATTGTGGCACGAGGTTTCTGCCGTGCATTTATCATTGTTTGCACGAGGTTTCTGCCATGCGGAGTGTTATTGTGGAATGAGGTTTTTCCCGTGCGGAGTGTTATTGTTGATGCAATATAAAATGCGGAAAACAAGATAAAAGGATATAAGCAAGACGCTCAATGAACTATCAAGACAACAAGTAGGAACTAGTCTACTTACCTTCTTGATGAAATCACGAAGTACCTATACTATACGAACAACCCTCAAGACAACGATGGTCTTGCAAACTGTTCGATCAAACAAAGGAACGAGTTCAATTTGGAATCACACCAAAAATTGGACAAGTTTAAAGCACACGAGTTTGGGGAGCAAAGTTTCTGCCAATTTTTGTATTGAATATCAAAGTTAGGTGCTGAAAATAATGAAGTCTTTAGGCTTATATTGAATGAGCCTTGTCCTAAATCAACTAGGAAATAAATAACTAACAAAAAGGCCACAATTTGGCTAAGTAAAAAGAATGGCCACGCAGGACCCCCACGTAAGAATCAATGTCTTCCATAGCAACACAAATAATACAACATAAACACAAATGTGTAACATCAACATCACACGCCTCACTAAGGCTAATCACCAACGCCAAAATCAAGGCTAACAAATGCCTTGTATTGTCTTATCCAACATTGATGGCATGAATGTAGCTTGATCAGGTTGGCCTGCATCAGTTGTTGCATGAGGTTCTACCGTGCGGAGAGTTGTTGTGGCATGGGGTTTCTGCCGTGCGGAGTGTTATTGTTGCACGGGGTTTCTGCCGTGCGGTTAACATTATTTGCACAAGGTTTTTGTCGTTCCATTATGGATATTTACTTTTGGGACTACGAGGCGGTACCTCGGGAGTGCCCCGGTTATGTATTTACTTTTGGGACTACGAGGCGGTGCCTCGGGAACGCCCCTGTTGTTTGCCTCTAATTGCTGTATTGTTGTTCTTGTTGTTGTTGTCTATTCACTTGTAAGATTGTTCTTCCTTACGTGTTGTAATTATCTTCTTTGATTCCGTGTTGTTATCTTCTGTGAATTTCTAGTGTTACATGTCTCTGTCATTTCATTACATCATTTCATCTTTTGCCTTGTTTTTCCTATTATTTCCAGTAGGGCCCTAACCTGACCTCGCCACTATTCTACCGAGGTTAGGTTGGCACTTACTAGGTACCGTTGTGGTGTACTCATACTATTCTTCTGCACATCTGTGCGGATCCATGTTCTTCCTACCAAACCAGGTATCGGTGAGCTAGCTCGTGCGTAGAGATTTCAAGGTATATCTGCCAGCGTCCGCAGATGTCGGAGTCCCCCTCTATCTTTATTATGTTTCTTTCTTTATTCTCATTAAACTCTGATGTATAGAGATACTTAGCATTTCTCTTTAAATCTTGGGACTTATTTCTGCCGGATTTTGGGAGTTGTAACTATTTTGAATCGCAGTTTTATTTATTCAGATGATGAGGTTTGAGTTTTAGCTTATATTCAGTTATTCTGCATTATTGTTAAGCTTACCTTGTCTTAAAGACTAGGTGCCATCACGACATCCTACGGAGGAGAATTGGGGTCGTGACAAGTTGATATCAGAGCTCTAGGTTCATAGGTGTTATGAGTCACAAGCGGGTTTAGTAGAGTCTCGCGGATCGGTACGGAGACATTTGTACTTATCTTCGAGAAGCTATGGAACTGTTAGGAAAAGCTTCACTTCTTTGATTCCTTATTGTGCGATGTTTTGACTTCGGATTCTAAATTTCTGTCTTTCTACTATCACACAGATGGTAGGACACATACAGCTGGATCAGATGACCAAACACCCGCGCCCCCTGCTAGAGCCATGAGAAGCCGGGGCCGGGGTAGAGGCCGAGGACGTCCACATGGTGCAACCAGAGCACCCGCACGAGCTGCTACAGACGAGCCACCAGTAGCTCCTGTTGAAGGGCAGGCACCTGAGACGCCTGTTACTGCACCAGCTCTCCAGGAGACTTTCGCCCAGTTTCTGAGCATGTTTAGCGCCTTGTCTCAGGCAGGATTGATACCACTTGCTCCTGCCATATCTCAGGCCGGGGGAGGAGCACTGACTCCCGCCGCTCGTAGCCCAGAGCAGCGGGTCCAGGTCGACCAGGTTCCGGAGGTCATACTAATGCAACCGGTAGCCCCAGTTCAGCCTGAGGTTAGGGCAGCAGTTTCTGAGGAGGAATAGCTCAGGCTCGAGAGGTACAAAAAGTACCACCCTCCTACTTCTAGTGGCTTGGCGTTAGAGGATGCTCAGGGATTTCTTGAGGAGTGCCACCATATCCTCCGTACTATGGGTGTTGCGGAGTCTAGTGGGGTTCCTTTCACTACGTTCCAGATTAGAGGAGCTGCTTATTAGTGGTGGCGAGAATACGAGTTGGGTAGCCCATGCGAGGCAGCTGCACTCACCAGGACTCAGTTCTCAGATATGTTCTTGAGGGAGTATGTCCCCTAGAGTCTTAGAGATGCATGGCGCGCAGAGTTTGAGCAGTTGCGCTAGGGTTCTATGACTGTGTTCAAGTGTGTGATCGGGTTCTGTGATTTGGCTAGGCGTGCACCAGCCTTGGTTGCAACTGTTCGAGAGCAAGTTCGTCGATTTATTGAGGGGCTCAACCCCATTATCAGATTTAGCATGGCCCGAGAGTTGGAGATGGATATCGTATACCAGCAGGTGGAAGGGATCGTTAGGAGATTGGAGGGTATGTTGACTTGGGATAGAGGAGAGGGAGACCTAGAGGTATCGAGAGTCTGGCACATATAGTGGTACTCGTTCCCCAGCTACAGCTTGTCGGGGTAGGGGCTATGTGGGTCGCCTTGTCCATTCAACACTTCCAGCCGCCAGCGGTACTTCGGCCACTCCTAGGCCCTAGGCTCCCTATTATGCACCGCCAGTTTCTAGTGTACCTCCTGCACAGGGTGCTTTTAGCGGTCATTCCAGTCGATCAAGACCGACCTAGTCGCAGTAGCCACATCCTCTGAGAGCTTGTTTTGAGTTCGGTGACACTCGCCATATGGTGAGGGATTGCCCCAGACTCAGGAGAAGTGCACCTCCACATACCACTCAAACACCGCGTGGTCCACTGGGTCCTCAGGCTATGGTTACAGCACCATCTACCACCCCACTTGCACAGCTAGCTCGAGGTGGAGGTCAAGTAGGTAGAGGTCCGCCTTGAGGGGAAGGCCAAGTAAGATATTATGCCCTTCCTGCTAGGATGGAGTAGTTGCATCCAACTCCATCATCATAGGTATTGTTTAGGTCTGTCATAGAGATACATCAGTCTTATTTTATCTAGGCTTCACGTACTTTTATGTGTCATCTTATTTTGCTCCGTATTTGGGTGTATTCCATGATTCCTTGAGTTGTCTTGTCTATGTGTCTACACCCGTGGGAGATTCTATTGTTGTGGACCGTGTGTATCGATCGTGTTTGGTTGTTCTTAGTGGTTTTGAGACTAGAGCTGACTTATTATTACTCAATATGGTGGATTTAGATGTTATTTTGGGCATGGACTGGTTGTCACCCTATCATGCTATCCTTGAATATCACGCCAAGACGATGACGTCTACCGCGGTTAGACTGGAGAGGTACTTTTGATTGTATTCCTAGCAAGGTTGTTTCATTTCTTAAGGCTCAATGAATGGTTGAGAAGGGGTGTGATGTGTATCTGCCATATGTAAGGGATGTTAGTATTGATACTCCTACCTTCGAGTCAGTTCCGGTAGTGAGGGATTATCCAGATGTATTCCTGGCAGATCTTCCGGGCATGCCACCCCAAGAGATATCAACTTTGGTATTGATTGTTACCGGGCACTCAGCCCATTTCTATTCCACCCTATCGTATTGCCCCAACAGAGTTAAAAGAGTTAAAGGAACAGTTGGAAGAGTTGCTTGATAAGGGATTTATTAGGCCTAGTGTGTCGCCTTGGTGTGCTCCTGTCTTGTTTGTAAAGAATAAGGATGACTCAATGCGGATGTGTATTGATTATCGCTAGTTGAACAAGGTTACAATGAAGAACATGTATCTATTGCCCCGTATTGATGACCTATTTGATCAGCTTCAAGGTGCCAGCATGTTCTCTAAGACTGACTTACGTTCAGGCTATCATCAGTTGAAGATTCGGGAGCCAGAAATCCCGAAGACTACTTTCAGGATTTGGTATGGTCATTACGAGTTCCTTGTGATGTCTTTTGGGCTGACCAATGCCCCAGCAACATTCATGCACTTGATGAATGGTGTATTTCAGACCTATCTTGACTCTTTCATCATTGTATTTATTGACGACATTATGGTGTACTCCCGGAGTCGGGAGGATCATGAGCAGCACCTGAGGACTGTGCTTTAGACCTTGAGAGAAAAGAAGTTATATGCGAAATTTTCGATGTGTGAATTCTTGCTAGATTCAGTGGCATTTTGGGTCACATAGTATCGAGTGAGGGGATCAAGGTAGATCGGAAGAAGATTGAAGCAGTGCAGAGCTGGCCCAGACCATCCTCAGCTACGGAGATCTTCAGTTTTCTCGGCTTGGCGGGATATTACCCTCGATTTGTAGAGGGTTTCTTGTCTATTGCAGCACCTATTACCAGATTGACCTAGAAGGGTGCTCCGTTCAGGTGAACCGAGGAGTATGAGGAGAGCTTTCAAAAGCTCAAGACTGCTTTGACCACAACACCAGTGTTGGTATTGCCTACTAGATCAGGGTCCTATACGGTGTATTGTGATGCGTCGCACATTAGCCTCGGCGTGGTGTTGATGCAGGATGGTAGGGTGATTGCCTACGTGTCAGACAGATGAAGGTGCATGATAAGAACTATCCTATCCATGACCTCGAGTTAGCAGCTATTGTTCATGCCATGAAGATCTGGCGGCACTATTTGTATGGTGTCCCTTGTGAGGTCTACACCGATCACCGGAGTCTACAACATCTGTTTAAATAGAAGGATCTTAACTTGCAGCAGCGGAGATGGTTGGAGCTGCTTAAGGATTATGACATCACCATTCTCTATCATCCCGGGAAAGCCAATGTGGTGGCCGATGCCTTGATTCACAAGGCAGAGAGCTTGGCAGTGGCATATCTACCAGTAGCAGAGAGGCCTTTAGCCTTGGATGTTCTAGCCTTGCCAACCATTTTATCAGATTGGATATTTCCGAGCCGAGCAGAGTTTTGGCTTGTGAGGTTTCTCAGTCTCTTTATGATCGTATCAGAGAGTGTCAATATGATGACCCCGATCTACTTGTCCTTGAGGACACGGTTCAGCACAGCGATGCCAAGGAGGTCACTATTGGAGATGACGATGTATTAGGATGCAGGGCATGCTATGTGTGCTCAATGTAGATAGTTTGCGTGAGTTGATTCTCTGGGAGGCTCACAGTTCTCGGTACTGCATTTACCTAGGTGTCGCGAAGATGTATAAGGACCTGGGGCAGCATTGTTGGTGGAGGAGAATGAAGGACATAGTGG
This sequence comes from Nicotiana obtusifolia, assembly GCA_002018475.1. NCBI lineage: Eukaryota > Viridiplantae > Streptophyta > Magnoliopsida > Solanales > Solanaceae > Nicotiana > Nicotiana obtusifolia. Next base: position 87,631 of record MCJB01052153.1, on the reverse strand, counting down.
AGTATGTAGCTTGGTGCCTAAATTATCAGCATGTGAAGTATAAGCATCAACGGCCAGGTGGATTGCTTCAGAAGCTATCCGGAGTGGAGATGGGAGCTGATCACAATGGATTTCGTTGTTGGGCTCCCATGGACTCAGAGGAAGTTTGATGCAGTTTGGGTGATTGTTCATAGGTTGACCAAGTTAGCTCATTTCATTTCGGTGGTTACTGCTTACTTTTTGGAGCAGCTGGCTCAGGTTTACATTCGCGAGATTTTCAGGCTTCATGGCGTACCTGTATCTATCATCTCTGACCAGGGTACACAGTTTACATCGTGGTTCTGGAGAGCTGTACAACATGAGTTGGGTACTCGGTGGAGTTGAGTACGACATTTCACCCTCAGACGGACAGATAGTCTGAGCGCACTATTCAAATATTGGAGGATATGCTTCGTGCATGTGTGATGGATTTTGGGGGTTCTTGGGATTAGTTTTTGCCACTTGTGGAGTTTTCCTACAACAACAGTTATTAGTTGAGCATTCAGATGGCCCCGTATGAGCTTTGTATGGTAGGCGGTGCCGGTTTCCAATGGGTTGGTTCCAGCCGGTCGAGGCTAGACAATTGGGTATAGACTTGGTTCAAGATTCTTTGGAAAAGGTTAAATTGATTCAAGATCGATTTCGTACAGCCCAATCCAGGCAGAGGAGTTATGTGGATCAAAAAGTTTGCGACGTTGCATTCATGGTTGGGAAGCGGGTCTTGCTCCGGGTTTTGCCCATGAAGGGTGTTATGAGGTTCGGGAGAAAGGGCAAGTTGAGCCCTAGGTATATCGAGCCTTTTGTGATCCTTGAGAGGGTTGGAGAGGTAGCTTATAGACTTGCACTGCCACCCAGTCTAGCTGCAGTCCATCCAGTATTCCATGTTTCTATGCTACGGATGTATCATGGCTATCCGTCCTATGTGTTAGATTTCAGCTCATTCCAGTTGGACAAGGACTTGACTTAAGAGGAGGAGCCAGAGGCTATTCTAGCCCGGCAGGTTCGACAATTGAGGTCAAAGAGTTATCTTTCAGTTCGAGTGTAGTGGAGAGGTCAGCCGGCCGAGGCAGCCACTTGGGAGTCCGAGCCAGGCATGGGGAGTAGATATCAACACCTTTTCGCTAGTCCAGGTACATTTCTATAACTGTTTGAGGATGAGAGGTTGTTTTAGAGATGGAGAATGTGATGACCCGATAGGTCATCTAGCGTTTTAAACCTTAAATTCAGTGTTTCGAAACCTCAAATAGCTCCTTTTATGCGAAAAACTAATTAAAATGTGCATTCGTGCCTTGAAAATTCTCTTGAGTTGACCTTGGTCAACATCTTAAGCAAACGGACCCGGACCCGAACTCGTATTTTGACGGTCTCGGTGGGTTCATATCGTGATTTGGGACTTAGGCGTATGCTAGGAATCGAATTATGAGGTCCCTAGCTCGAGTTATCGCATTTTCTACCGTGCGGTTATCATTGTTTGCACGAGGTTTCTGCCGTGCGGAGTGTTATTGTGGCACGAGGTTTTCACCGCGCAGAGTATTATTGTGGCACGAGGTATCTGCCGCGCGGAGTGTTATTGTGGCACGAGATTTCTGTCGTGCGGTTATCATTGTTTGCACGAGGTTTCTGCTGTGCGGAGTGTTATTGTGGCACGAGGTTTCTGCCATGCGAAGTGTTGTTCTGGCACGAGGTTTCTATCGTGCAGAGTGTTACTATGGCACGAGGTTCCTGTCATGCGGTTATCATTGTTTGCACGAGGTTTTTGCCGTACCATTGTGAGATATTTACTTTTAGGACTACGAGACGGTACTACGGGAGCGCCCTCATTGTGTATTTACTTTTGGACTACGAGGCGCTAGCTCGAGAGAGTCCCTATTGTTTGCCTCTAATTGCTGCATTGTTGTTGTTGCTGTTGTTGTCCCTTAACTTGTAGGATTGTGCTTCCTTACGTGTTGTAATTGTCTTCTTTGATTTTGTGTTGTTATCTTCTGTGAATTTCTAGTGTTACACATCTTCTGCATTTCGTTACATCATTTTATCTTCTGCCTTGTTTTTCCTATTATTTCAGTAGGGACCTGAAATGACCTCGCCACTACTCTACCCAGGTTAGGCTTGGAAATTATTGGGTACTGTTGTGGTGTCCTCATACTACTATTCTACACATCTTTTGTGTAGATCCAGGTTCTTCCTACCTGACCAGGTATCGGTGAGCTTGCTCGTGCGTGGAGACTTCAAGGTATATCTACCAGCATCCGCAAACCTCGGAGTCCCCCTCTTCCTTTATTATGTTGCTTTCTTTTATTCTCATTAGACTCTGATGTATAGTGATACTTAGCTTTTCTCTTTAGAGCTTGAAACTTATTTCTACCGGATTTTGGGGGTTGTAACTATTTTGAATTGCAGTTTTATTTATTCAGATGATGATGTTTGAGTTTCAGCTTGTATTCAGTTATTCTGCATTATTGTTAGGCTTACATAATCTTAGAGACTAGGTGCCGTTACGAATCCTACGAATGGGAATTGGGGTCGTGACACTTCTGCTTCTCGACTCTTTCAACGTCTCATCGAAAAAGTAATTGCATTTATCATCATTCATCTAAGACTGTTTGGGCGTGCGAATGTGTTGAGGCATCTGTTTTGATGTGTGAATTCATGTTCCTGTTTTGAGATATTCATTGGGCATTGGATTTATGTTTCTATATTAAGATATTTGTTTAGGCATATGAATTTATGTTTTTGATGTATGTGGATATGGATCTGTCCCTCTAGAGTTACTGAACATCGGAATTCCTTAAGTAATATTTGTTTAATGAACACATGGATTTTTGTCAGTTTTGATATCAAGTTTGAGTGTTCATGTATAGACATTCTATACTCACGTAGAAACATTTAGGCATATCATCTACATATCAGTCACGTTGACCAACTACGCTCTCTATCATTATCTTGTTTCACATAAGTCATCTAATAATCTCGTACTTTCTTAGATAAGAAATTGAGAACCCTGCAAATTCCTTTAGTAAATAATAAAGGAATTTACTTATGACATGGAGCTGAAATTCTTGATTGGAAGTAAGGGTGGCTAGTGGTCCGGTTCGGTCACGGACCAGAATTTGTTTTGGGTTTCGGTCCGGTCCGGTATCGGAGGGGCGTCAAAATCGGACCGAACCGGTCTTACCGGTTCGGTCCGCCGGTCCTAAATGATGCAAGCCGGACCGTGACCGGCACCGGCACCGGCACTGGCACCGGCTACCGGTAGACCGATTTTTCCGGTCCGGTCCGACCGATTTTTTTTTTTTTTTTTAAATTTGTCTTTTATTAACTTTGTATATATATTTGAAATGTTTAATATGTTTCAAAGTTCAACTTAGAATTAAAATACTTATAATATTCGTTTAAACTTTGAATTAGTTTCAAAGTTTATAATTAGATTCAAACCTTGAAATTTGAATCAATTAGAAACTAGTAATTAATTGTAGTATTTTTCCGCAAAGAATAAATCAAAAAAAAAATAAAAATAAGAAGACAGAAACTTTTTAGTGATAGATAATTTTAAGTTTTTGAAAACATAACAACAAAATATTACTAACTTTGAATATATATTTAAAATGTTTAGTATGTTTCAAAGTTTAAACTTAGAATTAAAAAACCTTATAATATTCTTTCAAAGTTTATAATTAGATTCAAACCTTGAAATTTGAATCAATTAGAAACTAGTAATTAATTGTAGTATTTGTGCGCAAAGAATAAATTTAAAAAAAAAAAAAGAAGACATAAACTTTGTAGTGATAGAAAATTTTAAGTTTTTGAAAATATAACAACAAAATATTACTAACTTTGTATATATATTTGAAATGTTTAGTATGTTTCATAGTTCAAACTTAGAACTAAAAAATATATAATATTATTTCAAACTTCGAATTAGTTTCAAAGTTTATAATTAGATTCAAACCTTGAAATTTGAATCAATTAGAAACTAGTAATTAATTGTAGTATTTTTGCGCAAAGAATAAATTTAAAAAAAAATAAGACAAGAGTTGTGAACTTGTGATGGAATTCCAAGATTTTGGAGCAATTTTATTGTAGTGTATTCTAATGTAGAAAATTACATTCTTTTAAACATACTGACTAATTTTTTTAAGATAGCCGTAGGCTTTTCTTTAGGAACTGCTTGTTGTTGTTCCGGTTCATCATCTTCGTCTTGTTCTTCTTCATCATCCACTTCATTGCCTGTTTGACTCCCTTCTTCACTTGTTCCATCGCTCAAAATTTGATCAAGATATGCTTTGTCTTTTTTCTGCGAAAGTTCTGGTATTCCAAAGTTTCTTCGCTCTGCTCTGATCCAATCCTTGAATAAAACTTCTGTCTCCATTGCCTCTTCTCTCAACGAATGTCTGTGATCTCCAATTTGAAATCTTCCTTGGCTGAAAGCGCTCTCCGATGCAACTGATGAAGCTTGAATTGTTAATATATCCCAGGCCATTTTTGTACCGGGCCATTTTTGTATGTATTAGAAACTGCTATTCTTGACTCTTCCAATAATCCAATAAATTGTTAGTTCCAAAACTTGTAAGTTTCTTTGGATATTGAATTAAATAGACTTGGAACTCGCTGTATTCCTCCCCGTACTCGTCTTGTTCTGAAAGCAACTTTTGATCAAGTCCTCCAAAAGTGCTCATCCCCGCATGCCTTTTGCCTATTTGAGAAGAAGAACTTTCACCGGTTGACAGTATTGGTGCAGTTGGTGTAGCAGTGTCTGCCCAAGCTCTATACTTTGCAAAAATAGCCACGGTATCTGAAAATTTTTAGCACAAGCATGTTCTACACTAGGATAGTTATTAGTCGCATTTCAACAGGTGTAATATCTAAATTTGCATATATTTCCCGAACAAGTTGTTCATTTAACTTAAGTTTAAATGCAGGATGCAACACAGAAGCAATGTAAAAAAGTTGGGTAATTGGGAAAAAATATTTTTAAAAGTTTACAATCATAGCCTCTACAGCCATTTTATATTCTTCGTATTGCCTATATAATTTTAATAATTTAGGTATTCCGGAAAATTCTGAAGTAGTATGATAGAATTTTTGTAAAAACTGAAGGAGATGTTGAACAAGGTTCCAATCATCCTCTTTAAGGTGATAAAGTTCCATAAAATACTTATTATACATTTGAGTAATAGGCTCTCTATATTCATAAGCAACAGTTAATGCTTCATGTAAAGTGTTCCACCTAGTACAAACTTCTTTTGGGACTCTCCTAATCGGCATTCCTAATTCTATACATTTTCTTTCCCATTCTCTTTTTCTTTCTTGATTTTTATTTCTAAATATAAAAGCAATAGCTACTTTAACCTTTTCAATAATATGGTTAAACAAGTCAAGACCATGTTTTACTACTAAATTGTAAATATGACATGCACATCTAACATGAAAAAATTCCTCAAAAAGGGGATTTAAAATAGGTCTCAAGTTCCTAAGTGCTTCTGTGTTGTTTGTAGCATTATCTATTGTAATACTAAAAATTTTGTTAGTTAAACAATATGCACGACAAATTGATGAAACTGTTTTGGAAATATAATTACCCGTGTATGGTTCATCAACAACTTTATAAGCAGTAATATGTTTTTGAAATACCCAATCAGGATCTATCCAATGAACAGTAACTATAATATAATCACAGTTATTTGTAGAATGACCCATATCCGTAGTAATGTATACTCTAGTGTCAAAGTTATCAAATAAATATCGCAAATAATCTCTATATTCGTTCTTAAATTTAATAATATCATTTTTAGCAGTAGTTCTTGGAAAACCTTTAAAAGAAGGATTATATGTAGCTTGCATATAACGAACAAAACCAGTAGAAGAAGGAAAACTATAAGGTAAACCCTCTACCGCAACTAGTTTAACAATATTTTCCCTATCCCTTTGTTTATCATAAGTAAGAATCCCTCCTATTGTTTTTAATTTTCGCTTGGATACCCGAGGATTCATCATGTGCTACCCCTCCAAGTTCGGTTCCTAAATAAATACCCTCGGCCCGCATTGACCATTCCTTAGGATGTTTATTTCTTAAGTGAGTCCTAATTTTACCTGTCCTACCTTCATTACCCCCAGTTTTGAAAACCCACTCCATTCCACAAAGACCACAAACAGCCGTCTGATTTTCAACTTTCTTTTGCACAAATTCCCACACTCAGATCTTTCCTTACGTTTAACCGGGACTCTAGTAGGAGGCACAGGAGGCAAGTCGGACTGAACTTCAGGTGGACTACTTGAAATTCATGTGGTTCTTCTAAATTAACCCTAGTTTTATAGTTATATTGCGCTTCTATGTGTTGAGAATCAAGTGGATTATTAGAGCTAAAATCATGATAATATTGATTTTCATCTATGTTGACTAGAACTACCAGCAATTCCTTTACCTCTATTTCCCCAACGACCACGTGCCCGGCCCCCACTACTAGTTCCAATTGAACCTCTTTGAGACATAATTATAGCAAATAAAATAAATAAATGACAAAAATATAATAAAAGAGTAGAAGTAGGAACGACCAACCAAATATAACTATATAATTGAGGTGAAGTTGAAACTTGAACATTCACATGATAGCAACTCCAATTAAAACTTGATAAAGAATCAAAATTGTATAATTTACACAAATAGTCAAAGTAGAGAAATAGCAATATTGTAGAGAATTTGAGAGAATTGGATGATTTGTGTGAAAAATATGATGAAATAATGGGATATTTATAGGAAAAAATAGTTAGGGGTGGTTATGGGGTAAAAATGACCGTTTTTGGAAGTTGGGCAACGGCTATTTGCTCAATAGAGCCGTTGCCAACGGCTAGTTTTTAAACTTGGCAGCTATTTTTTTTTTTCCGGTCTGGTCCGGTACCGGTAACGGTCGGTTTTAGGCAATTTTTATTCCGGTTCGTCCGATTTCAAAACGTCAAACTGTCCCGCTACCGGGACCGGCTCCCCAAGTGATTAAATGGTCTGGTTAACACCGGTCCGGACCGAATTTCGATCCAAAACCGATCTGGACCGATATGAACCGGACCGTTAGCCACCCTTAATTGGAACACCATGAAATCCATTTTCAAAGCTTGAAATTTTCTCTGAAGAGTTTTGGTTTTACTATGGGTTGGGATTATTAGTTAAGAAAGGAGATGGTTGTTTGAAAAGTAAAGATGAGTTAAAAGTCCATTGGAAGCCGTTGAAGGTTGTTTAAACTTCGAGTTTGAAAATTTGAATTTTCGTAATTGGAATTTATTTCGAATGGGTATTGCTGGAATAGATTTGGTATATCTTAAAAAGTTTAAATTTTAATTTTGGGATGATTTGGTGAAGTTTTTAAAAATTCGAAGTAAAAGATGAACATGAAAGAAGATGAGATGTGTATCCCCGTGTATTATTTGTGTATCCTCATATGTATCAAATGAGTATTTTATGTATATCTTTGTATACCTATGTGTGATATACATGTTATATACATGTGTCGCAAAGAAATTTTTAAACTCGATTTTAACGTCAAACCAGTCCAAATCACCTTCACTTTTTCTTAAAACTAGTCTTTAGGTACGCGCGTTGCTTGTGCCTCCCGTCTAAATGATCATAACTTTTTTTTTTTTCTAAAATCACACAAATATTTAGTATATATATTGTATTTAGAGCTAATGAATTTAATCACACAAATATGTACACATTATTCTGGATCGGGTCGTACGACCTCGGCATAAATCGTTCCTGATAATACTCGGAGCCTAATTATACTTGCTATTGTCTTATGGCCTGAAAGATTAAAATTATTAAATGACAGAAATTAACTTGGTATTTGCTATTAGTGAAAGAATTTTTTATTCATTGCTTAATATTATTTACATGACCCATACTTGTTTGGAATTTCTGTATTTTATTGTTAGCCCATAATAAGTGTCGAAGTCGTCCCCTCGTCACTACTTCTTGAGGTTAGACTAGATACTTATTGGGTACATATTGTTTATGTACTCACACTACACTTATGCACTAATCGTGCAAGATATGAGGCAGGTGCTTCTGGCAGCCATACAGGCGCGCATCCCCGTTACCCTGAGGCCTAGTGGTGAGCTGCTTCCTGAGCCGTTCTGCAGCATCTAGAGTCTCTCTTTTGTATTCATTTTCTTTCTACTTTATTTCAGACAGTAGTTAGAGTTTTGTATATTCTACAATGTTCTCATACACTTGTGAAACTAGGTCTTGGCACACATACTAGTAGACTTTATGGTTTTGGAGTATTCATATCACCATATTTGCTCACTCAGTTGCCTTCATTTTATTTTATTAAGTTTTCTACTCCTTAGTCTCTTAATAAATGGAATTGAATTATTTGGAAACTTATTAAGTAATCATAAGGTCAGTTCATCGTGCCTAGCAATGACGTTGGGCGCCTTCACGGCCTATTGGAGAAATTGGGTCGTGACAACATGGCATCAGAGCACTAGGTTCACATAGGTCTTACAAGTTATGAGTAGGCCTAATAGAGTTTTGTGGATCGGTATGGAAACGTCCGTACTTATCTTCTAGAGGCTATAGGGTGTTAGGAAGCTACTCTATCTTCATCTCCTATCGTGTAGTTGATGTGGTGCTAAGTATCTCACTCTTATTCTCTCACAGATGGTGAGAACGCGCACGACAAACATACCCGATCATGTACGGGCTGCTCCCTCTGTTGCTAGAGGCCGAGGCAGGGCTCCGACTCGTGGTAGAGGACAAGGACGTCCCAGAGTTGCCCTGGTTGTGCCACAAGTAGATCCAGTAGAGGATCCTCTTATTGAGGAACAGGGCGAGTGCCTGTAGCAGAGCCAGCCGCAGTGGATTTCATGTCCGCGCCGGGATTCCAGGAGGTCATGGGCCGTATGCTGCGGTTCATGGATTCTATGACCACTACCGCTCAGACCCCGGGCCCGTGGGCAGAGTCCAGCTAGTTGCAACAGCTATACCTGAGCCCAGACCAGTTGCGTCCAGCGAGCTGCTGAAGCTATTGGATAGATGGACTAGGCTACACCCTCTTGTCTTCGGAGGTGAGCGACATGAGGACCCCCAGTACTTTATTGGTCGGTGTAGGGACAGACTACACAACATAAGGATATTGGAGTCCCACCGGGTGGACTTTATCACCTTTCAGCTGGAGGGCAGGGCCCTTAGATGTTGGTAGTCCTATCTTCTCTAAAACCAGCAGGTTCTCCTCCCATGACTTGGGATCAGTTCACACCCCTCTTCTTGGACAAATATATTCCATCCTCTTAGAGGGAAGAATTGCAGTTTTAGTGCGAGCAGCTCCAGCAGGGTCAGATGTCGGTGACCGACTATGTGGCGAGATTCTCAGAGTTGTCTCGCCATGCACTTATGATACTTCCTACCGATGCATAAAGAGTGTGGAGGTTTGTTGCAGGTTTGCACTCTGGTATTCAGGCCACTATGGTCCGGAAGGTTGAGACGGGGACTTTCTACGAGCTAGTTGTAGCGATAGCTCGAAGGATCGAGGGTGTACGTCAGCGTAGCCGAGAGCAGGTGACGAGGGATAAGTGGTTTTGATATTCAGGAGAGTTCAGAGGTGCCCCAGCTGGGGCAGAGGTCAATTTGTGACCAGACAGTCTAGCAGGCCCACATATCCAGCACCGCCGCCTCCTCGGGGTGCTCCAGTGCGACCTTATTTCAGCGTCATGCCAGAGAGTTCCTACCGCCCACTAACTATTCAGGTTCCTCTAGTGGGTATTCAGGCCATCAGGGTTCGACTTCAGGTCAGAATCCACCGTACCGAGAGGTTGTTTCAAGTGCGGGGATCTTAGTCATGTGCGGAGGTTCTGCTCCAGGCTTCGGGGAAAGGCAGTGCAGAAGGGTCAGCAACCTATGATTACAGCACCAACTGCCGCACCAGCCGTCCAGAGGCGGAGGGCAGGGGGTAGGGGTCATCCTAGAGGTGGAGGCAAGTCGGGTGGCGCTCCAGCTAGATTCTGTGCTTTTCCAGCCAGACCAGATGTTGTGGCCCCAGATGCCGTGATCACATTTATTATTTCTATCTGCGGTAGGGATGCTTCAGTATTATTTGATATAGGATCTACATATTTATATGTTTCATCTCTGTTTTCTCATTTCTTGGGTGTTCCTTGAGAGTCCTTGGGTACTCCCTATTTATCTGTCCACATCAGTGGGCGATTTTGTTGTTGTGGATCAGGTCTATCCGTCCTGTATCGTGACATTCCGTGGTTATGAGACTAGAGCGGATCTTCTGTTGCTTGATATGACCGACTTTAAGGTCATCCTGAGCGTGGAATGGTTGTCTCCATATCATGCCAACCTTGATTGTCATGCTAAGACTGTTACCTTGGAAATACAAAAATTGGCTAGATTGGAGTGGAAGGGTTCGTCTATCAGTGCATGTAGTCAGGTTATCTCTTTTCTGAAGACTCGACACATGGCCGAGAATGGTTGTTTGGCTTATCTAGCTTATGTTCGAGATACCACTACAGAGACTCCGGCGATTGATTCAGTGCCCGTGGTCCGGGAGTTCTCTGATGTGTTTCCTTCTGATCTTCCAGGCATGCCACCAGATCGTGATATCGATTTCTGTATTGTTTTGGCTCCAGGTACCCAGCCTATCTCTATCCCATCGTACCGCATGGCCTCTAAAGAGTTGAAGGAGTTGGAAGAGCAGCTTAAGGAGTTTCTAGCAAAGGGGTTTGTCAAATTGAGTGTGTTGCGTTGGGGTGCTCTGGTGTTATTCATGAAGAAGAAAGATGGGACTATGCGGATATGCATTGATTACCACCAGTTGAACAAAGTTACCATTAAGAACAAATACCCATTGCCGCGTATTGATGATCTGTTTGACTAGTTGCAAGGTGCTAAGGTGTTCTCTAAGATTGACTTGAGGTCGGGGTACCATCAGTTGAAGATTCGTGATCCAGATGCTCCGAAGACGGCTTTCCGGACTAGATAAGGCCACTACGAGTTTCTAGTGATGTTCTTCGGGTTGACTAATGCCCCAGTGGCATTTATGGATTTGATGAACCGAGTGTTCAAGCCATATATTGACTCATTTATAATTGTCTTCATTGATGACATTTTAATCTACTCCCGTAGCATAGAGGAGCACGAGCAGCATTTGAGAGTGGTGCTTTTGCGGGAACAGAAGCTATATGCTAAGTTCTCCAAGTGGGAGTTTTGGTTGGATTCCGTAGCATTCTTGGGGCATGTTGTATCAGGCGAGGGTATTAAGGTAGATCCTAAGAAGATCGAGGCAGTTCAGAGTTGGCCTCGTCCTACTACGGCGACTGAGATCAGGAGCTTCTTAGGTTTAGCAGGTCATTATTGCTGGTTTGCGTAGGGCTTCTCATCTATTGCAGCGCCTTTGACTAGATTGACCTAGAAGGGTGCTCCGTTCCGATGGTCCGATGATTGTGAGGTGAGCTTTTAGAAGCTCAAGACCGCATTAACTTTAGCACTGGTGTTAGTGTTGCCTTTCGGTTTAGGGATGTATACTGTGTATTGTGACACTTCACGCGTTGGTTTGATTGTGTATTGATGCAGGAGGGGGGAGTTATTACATATGCTTCACATCAGCTGAAGCCCCACGAGAAGAATTACCCTGTACACGATTTGGAGTTGGCCGCGATTGTTCATGCTCTTAAGATTTGGAGGCATAATCTTTATGGGGTGTCCTGTGAGGTTTACATCAATCATCGCAGCTTGCAGCATTTGTTCAAGCAGAGGGATCTCAATTTGAGGCAGCGCAGGTGGCTTGAGTTACTAAAGGATTATGACATTACCATCCTTTATCATCCGGGAAAGGCGAATGTAGTTGCGGATTATGATCTTGCTTTATCTCCCAGTCTATTTGGAGTTCATCTGGTTTTCCACGTGTCTATGCTCCGGAGTTATTATGCCGACAGGTCGCATGTGTTAGACTTCAGCACAGTTCATCTTGATGAGAGCCTGGGTTATGAGGAGGAGCCAGTTGCCATTGTTGACAGGTAGGTTCGCCAACTGAGGTCCAAGAAGATTTCTACGGTAAAAGTTCAGTGGAGCGGCCAGCCAGTCGAGGAGGCGACTTGGGAGGCCGAGGAGGACATGCGGAGCATATATCCACACTTATTCGGCACTTTAGGTATGATCCTAGACCCGTTCGAGGACGAACGTTTGTTTAAGAGGTGGAGAACATAACGGTCCAACCGGCTATTTTACTTTCTAGATCCCTGTTCCCCTAAATAAGACTCCCCGTAAAAAAAAACTCATTGCATTTCTTCACAAAAGCTCTCCGTACTGTGCGAACCGTGTGAACAGTTTCACTGCCAAGCTACGATGGTCGCTTCACCGTCGTCAGCCAATGGAAAACCACCGGACCGGTCCCAAAATTTTTCCCATCTCCTTGCGCAACATCCCCAACAAACAACACCTCAAAATAACTCCCCAGCAGTTACAGATTTACAAAATAGCAGTGGGTGTACTGTAGCGATATCTCACCAGGGAGTTCCTAACACTTCCTCGATCGATTTTAGGTCAAGTCAAGTCTTTCCAAGTGCTGGAGATCCCTTTTCGGGTCCATCCCGATCTCCACTCCCAAATGTAGAAGATTCCACCGTGGTAACTGAGAGCTCTGACCAATAGAACAGTCAAAAACCAAACCAGTTGGTCGTGGATGATTCCCTAAACCAAGTTGCTCGAAACCAATGTGAAACGACTACTGATGCTCAGGAGATCATTTCCCACCCTTCAATTTCTAATTTGGTTGAGCCACTCTCCACAATAGTGCAAAAGGAGAATTTGACAGTGTCGAGCACACCAGGTGTTCGATGAAATGCCAATGGCAATGTACCAGCTCAATTATGCGACCATGTCACTCCTTAACCTCCCCAAGGTCATAAGGAAACTAGTCTTCAAGCAAAAGCACAAGGTTTGCTTCAAAAAGATGGTGTTCAAATTCTTTCTCCCTTTGCTGTAATGCCGCAGGTTAGCAGTGCTAGTGTGGTACCACAGCAGCTGTACAAAGCTCACCTGCTGTCCCAGGCAACCCCTATGACTACAAATCTCACAAGCCAAGATCCTACAAGCACTAGTAAAGCTGCTAGCCTTGTGACTACTGCAGCAGCAGCACAACCTGCCCAACAACAGCAGCAGCAGCAGCAGTTGCAAGCTGATATACTCGTCTCTGATGTTGATAAGCACACTGAGACACTGCCATCAACCTCAGCCCAAGCTCCCATCAAGGTCTCCTCCAACTTTGACAAGCCAAAATATCCCAAAAAAGCTTAAAAGCACCAATTAAGGACACATAACCAAATAACTCACACACACCAGCAACCCAAGCAGTAGCAGTCAATACCAGCAAATATCAACTTCCTAGCACTTCCACAAAATCCAAAATTCAAGCCAACACCACTCCTCCTCCACCTACTGTCACACAATCATATATCACTAGATTAAGAGCCAGACATGACGCAGAAATTACCCCAATCCAATTCACCTCACCAGTCATTACCACCAAACAAGGCAGGCCTGCTGTGCTTTTCAAAAGAGAGGATTACATGGTCAAGTTTGCAGACAAATGTAAATTCACAGTGATAGGAAAATTCCTCAACACCATGCCAAGAATGGATGTGATTAGGAAGAGCTTCATAGCTCAAACTGAACTCAGAGGAGCGGTGAAGATTGCACACTTCAATGCCAGGACAGTTTACATAGACCTTGATAATGAGTATGATCACGCCATAGTATGGACTAAGCAATACATGTATATACAGGGCCAAATGATGAAATTAGAAGCATGGAACCCAGCATTCAAACCTAATGAGGACTCGCCAATAGTCCCTATATGGATTGTTATCCCAGAACTACCATGGCATCTATACTCTATGGAGATTCTAACTCCTTTGTTATCTCCTGTTGGAAAAGCCCTATTCCTGGATCTTGCCTCATTTCAAAAGATCAGAGGCAGTGTTGCTAAGATCAAGATGCAGATTGACCTCACCAAAGACTTACCCACACATATATGGCTAGGATATGATGATGATGTCAATGGAGAAGGACAATGGCTCCAGATTCAATATGATAACCTCCCATAGTACTACTCATACTGCAGGCATCAAGGTCACTCACCTCAAACTTGCCAACTTAAGCTGAAAGAGGAGGAAAATCAAAGAAGAAAGGAGGATTCACCAGCTACAGAGAAAGATTTACCGGCCATAACTCCAAGTAACACCAAAGATAACTAGCACAGGGGTCAACAAAAACCAAAACTGCAAAACTCCAATGTAAATGAAGAAGCAAGAGAGAAAAACAGTAACCAAAAAGCTGAGGAACATCAAAAGAGCAGGGATCACCAAAATCAAGGGGTAACTCCATCAAATGATGAATGGAAAACATAGAAAAAGAAGCACTTTAAAGGTAACTCCCAAGCCAACAAGAAGCAACAACAGATATACATACCAAAACAAAATAAAATGCAACTTGTTGATGCTGCACCTAAACAGGAAGCCACCAGAACTACACAGTCAGCTATACCCTGTACTTCTCATCAGGTAACTTCAGAAGTATTGATTCTATTCATTCCTCTGGAGGCACTAACACTGTATCACATTCCCATGATCCCCCTGTTATACCTGTTGTTAATGAAGTTGATGGAGGAATGGAGAAATGTCAAGAGAAAACTAGTTTTTTGCAGAATGGGGTATCTACGGGGGTTGGGATTCCTCATGTTTTGCATGATTGTGCTAGAGCACAATTGATAGACCACAGGATGCGCCCCCCCCCCCCAATCCCCTTACATCAGTTACTGTAGAGCCTCATACAGTTACTGCAATAGGAGAAGAGACATGTGAAATAAACAGCTTAGATGAATACCAAATTAACCAGCAGGAAGATGCAATAAAAAGACTCCTAAAAGGAAAATCCCCTGCAGTGTCAGATTTCAACATACAATCCCCTAAATCTAAAAATAAGCCAAGCCAGAAAAAAAAACCATGAGAAAACAGTTTGCAGGAATCTCTATTAATGAACTTGCAACAGATCAGCACCTTCAGGAATTTACCACTTCATACCAAAGCCCAACTGCCAACTTGAAATGGAATCCTGATGTTGATACTGCCAACAAATCGCAGACATATAGAGACCTTGTGCCAGACCCCTCCCTTTCACAACCTCTGCTATATGCCAATGAGCAGGACAGGCAGGAGGAACTGAATAAACACATTGCTCTAATACCTGCTCCTCTAGAAGAGTGTCCTATAAAATATTCCTCACAACATGATGAATATAGACCTATTTCAGAAGATGAGATGATTAGAGGCTTTGAGGAAGAAGCTGGACTCAGTGATGCCACGGAAGAGGACCAACATTGTGATCTCCTTGCAGCAGCCATTAATGGGGAACATTATCAAAATGCTATCATTCAGATTCAGGGGTTATATCCTAGAACATACAACCCATCACCAAGGATCACAAGAAACATGGCTGCTAGAAAAAGCACTGTCCCACCAAACTCCAACCCCCCCTCCATGTTTTAATGATCAGTACACTTATATGGAATGTCAGAGGTATTAGAACCTCTAGAGCCATTGAAAGACTCAAAGCATTAAAATAAATCCATAATCTCTCCCTGATAGCTATTCTAGAACCATTCCTAGACTCTTCACATATCACCCAATACCAAAACAAACTTTCTATGCATCATGTAGCCTCCAACATCAATAACAAGATATGGATTTTCTGGGATAAGGACTTTTCTGGTACTATCACAGATCTAGATGAACAACAAGTCACAATTGAGTTAAAGCATGCTGAAGCCCCTGAAATCTTCCATCTCACAGTCATATATGCTAAATGCAAACCTCCTTTGAGGAGGCCACTGTGGGACAAGCTAAGGAACAAAGCACAGAACTCTAGTGTACCATGGTGTGCCATTGGGGACTTCAATGTGATTGCATCAATTGAAGAAAAGATAGGGGGTATTCCATACCAACTCAACAAAAGCCTGGAGTTTCTGAGCATGATCGAAGACTGTGAACTCACTGACCTTGAATACTATGGACCTAGATACACTTGGTCTAATGGCAGAGGCCCCTGCTCAATTGTCTGGAAAAGACTGGATAGGGGATTGGCCAATGACAATTGGCTTGCTGCACACCCTGCCACTACCATTACACATCTAGCATCAACAGGATCAGATCTTTGCCCTCTTCTCATGGAAATCAATGTTAGACAGGATAATGCCACTAAGTATTTTAAATTCCTGAACTGCTGGACAGAAAATGCAACCTTCCTACCACTGGTACAGCAAGTCTGGAATACACCAGTCATTAGAAATGCAATGTGTATTTTCCATCAAAAAACTAAAACACTCTGCAAAGAATTATCTAAATGGTCCAGACAAGAATATGGAGATATTTTCCAGAAAGTCAAGGAGTTTGAAGAGAAAGTCATAAAAGCAGAAGAGACCTGGGCACAGTCCAACAAAGAATCAGATAGAACAATTGCCCATGAACTCAATGCTCAATATGTCAAACATCTGAAGATTGAAGAGGTTGTCTTGAAGCAAAAAACAAAACTACAATGGTTCAAGGATGGAGATGCCAACACCAAATATTTCCATAGTCTGATCAGAGGTAGAAGAAGAAAACTGTATATCCACAAAATCAAAAATGAAGATAATGACTGGATATATGGAGATGAAGCAATAGGTAAAGCTGCCTGTGACCATTTCCACAACCTGTTCACTGATTCTGGGAGAGTCATCAGGGAAGATCTCCTATCTTACATCCCTACACTAGTTACAGAAGGAGATAATCATCAACTCAACAAAGATCCTACAATGGAGGAGCTCAAAGACACTGTTTTCTCAATGAACCCATCCAGTGCTGCAGGTCCAGATGGCCTCAATAGAAAATTCTTTCAGCATTGTTGGGATATCATTCAGTTTGATCTCTTCAATGTGGTGAAGGCATTTTTCTATGGTCAATCAATGCCTAGGTACATGACAAAAGCATGCTTGGTGTTGATACGTAAAGTGGAATTTCCTACCACTTTGTCAGAATTTAGACCTATAAGTTTGAGCAATTTCATCAATAAGATTATATCCAAGATTATTTCCAAAAGAATTACACCTATTCTCCCCAAGATCATCTCTCCAAATCAGACTGGCTTTATCAAAGGCAGGAGTATTTCTGAGAATATTATGCTTGCACAGGAGATTGTCCAGGGAATCAAGAAGCCAAACATAGGTGCTAATGTAGTGATCAAATTGGATATGGCAAAGGCTTACGACAGAGTATCCTGGTCCTTTACATGTATAATGATGAGAAGAATGGGTTTTAGTGAAAGAATGATTGACATGGTATGGAGAACAATGTCCAACAACTGGTACTCTATCATAGTCAATGGCACAAGATTTTGCTTCTTTCATTCCACTAGAGGTCTAAAACAAGGAGACCCTCTGGCACCTTCACTCTTCATTTTGGAATGCTCAATAATCTCACACATGATCAGTTCTTCAATG
This sequence comes from Nicotiana obtusifolia, assembly GCA_002018475.1. NCBI lineage: Eukaryota > Viridiplantae > Streptophyta > Magnoliopsida > Solanales > Solanaceae > Nicotiana > Nicotiana obtusifolia. The sequence continues at coordinate 70,088 of MCJB01052153.1, read as the reverse complement.
GATTTCATATGGAAAAGAGAGGACCTCAAATCACACATATGAGCTTTGCAGGTGATGTGATCTTCTTCACCTCAGGATGCAGAACTTCTCTAAAGAACATCATGAAGGTCCTTCAAGATTATGAGCAGACATCCGATTAGCAGATCAACAAAAGCAAAAGTCATTTTATGACTACCCCCTCTGCTTTCCAATATACTACCAGGAGAATTCAGCAGGTCACAGGTTTTACCAAAAAGGAATTCCCTCTAACCTACTTAGGTTGCCTCCTATACATTGGCAGGAAAAGGATTATGCACTTCAATGATATCATCTCTAAAGTGGTAAGTAGGATAAGAGGTTGGCATGACAGGTTATTATCTTATGGGGGTAGATTGACCTTAATCAAGCATGTCCTGCAATCACTCCCTATTCACTTGTTGTTAGCAGTCACACCCCCAAAAGCTGTCCTTAAACAGATAGAGAAAGTGGCAGCTAACTTTTTATGGGGAATGAACAAAGAAAGGAACAAATACCGTTGGGCTTCATGGCACACACTATCATATCCACTGGAAGAAGGGGGCATTGGACTGAGACCTATAGCAGAGATTTGTAAATCCATGGAATACAAACAATGGTGGGGTTTCAGGACCAAACAGACACTATGGAGCAATTTCTTACTGGCCAAATACTATAAGAGATCACACCCCAGATCAAAAAAATGGAGCTCTGGATAGTCACAGACATGGAGAAGAATGATGATCAACAAAGAAACTGCTGACCATCACATTCGATGGAGACTGCACTTAGGAAATTCCAGCTTCTGGTGGGATAATTGGCTAGGTATTGGGCACTTAGCTAATTTCAAACAAGGACAGGGCAGGCCTGGCAACATCAAGGTCTCACAATACTAGACTGACGGGAAATGGGATATCCAGAAACTCAGTCAAATAACATCTCAAATAGCTCCCCTGCCCATAATCTTACACATTCTCCAAGTCAAAATCTATTATAACCCCTACATCAATGACACACCAATATAGCAACCTTCTGCTTCTGGGGAATTCTCCTGTGCATCAGCATGGACTGTGTTGAGAGAAAGAAACCAAGTACTTCTCACAAATAAGATGATATGGCACAAGAAAGTACCCTTCAAATGGTCCTTTTGCCTATGGAGAGCATTAAGAAACAAGCTGCCCACAGACGACAGAGTAGCTAGGTTTAGAGCTCCAAGTGTTAACAAGTGTGTATGTTGCACCAAAGCAGGGAATGAAACAGCGGAGCACATACTCAACTCAGGTCATTTTGCTCAAATCATCTGGAAGCACTTCAATGCACCAGTGGGATTCAAAATCACACACAGTCCCAAACAATGAAGTTAATAAACTGTTGGCTGCAAAAAAGAGAGAATGAGGTGCAGAAATTGGTCCTAGACACATTGCCAATCATTATATGCTGGAATCTGTGGAAGAACAAATGTGCAGCCAAATATGGGGGAAAATCATCATCAGTTACCAGAGCACTGTACTCAATTACATCTGATCTACTTCTGCTGCTCAGAACATCTTATGCTAACATCAAATGGCCTGCCACATGGCCAGAAATGTACATAGCTATAGAGAGTTTACAGCATCACACCAATGTGCAGCAAGTAGTCTGGTTGAAGCCAACAGCTGGGTATGTCAAAATCAACTCAGATAGCAGAGTTCTAGGCAACCCAGGGAAAATAGGAGCAGGGGTCATCATTAGGGACCAGCAAGGTAATTTCATTCATGCTATTTCAAGTCCACTGGGAGAGGGAACTAATAATTTAGAAGAAACTCAAGCAGCACTCATTGGCGTCAACTGGTGTATGCAAAATGGTTACACCAAACTTCACTTGGAAACAGACTCTAAGCTGCTTACCCAATGGCGGACAGTCTAAGCCACCATGGACCTTAGATATGCTAATATAGGAAATCAAAAATTTGAGCCAACATTGCGAAGGCTTTAAGTGCACTCATGTCCTGAGAGAAGTCAATGGTCCAGCTGATACCCTGTCCAAACTAAGCCATGATTCCAACTTCCTAAGACACTATAATAGCCAAAGGGACTTGCCTGCACTCATAAAGGGACAGATTCACCTTGACAGTAAAGGCACCCCTGCATTTAGACATAGGAAGTTCAAAAGACTTAGCTTCCCATCACACATGATGATCCACAATGCACCTGGATGATTAACATGAACATATTCTTAAGGGAAGAAACAGTAACTCAACATACCACAAAGTTAGGATACAATAATACCAGCAGAAGTAGTAAACTGAGCAGCATTTGGAAATCCACTATTCCCCCAACCTAGCTCAAAATTCCCTATTTAAGATACAAGCATACAAGCCAAAATCAATAAGCCAATAGGAACTGCTCCCCCTTAACATGTCTGCTGAGTTTTGCAGGTACAGGCCACAACAATGTTTCACTGCTGCAGCTACAAAGGCAGTCACTACAACACATGGTGCTACAACCTTTGTAACTGCAACAACATCCTCTTCACAGCTTGCTTTTTTGCAGGGAAATAGACCCCTCCAGTGTATTACTAAAGCTAAGCATCACAGCAACAGCCTCCTAATAGCAGCAGCAATCAAACAAATGCATAATACCAGCAGAAGTAGTAAACTGAGCAGCAGACAGTCCTTCCCTCTGATTGCTGTGCTGCTGGATTCACTGTAGCAGCATCCTCTTCACATCTTGGCTTTTTTGCAGGGAAATAGACCCCTCCAGTGCATTACTAAAGCTAAACATCACAGCAGTAGCCTCCTAGTAGCAGCAACAATCAAACAAATGCATAATACCAACAGAAGCAGTAAACTGAGCAGCAGACAGTCCTTCTCTCTGATTGATTTGCTGCTGGATTCACAACTTGCTTTTTTGCAGGAAAAAAAACCCCTCCAGTGCATTACTAAAGCTAAACATCACAGCAGCAGCCTCCTAGTAGCAGCAGCAATCAAACAAATGCATCAACAGCAGCAAAAGCTCATCAACACTTCAACAGCAGACACAATTTTCAGAAGCAAAACAATGGCAAATTACAGGAACAAAAAGGCAGATAGGTTTGATGGATCCAGGATCAACACAAAGCAACATTCAAATAGGCATCAGGTAGCTAATGACACCAGCAGCTACAGCAACAACACCAATGACAGCTGCAGTAGTAGCAGCACCATCAGCAGCAACATCAGTAACTGAGGCAGCAGCAACAACAAGGATGCATACTCATCAATGCACCAGCAGCTACCACCCACAGAAATACAAGACAATCAGTAGGAGCAACACATAAAAACACAAGTAGATTTCAAGGAAAACAATAGTCACCAACTCAGATGCAATCACCATCGCAAAATCAGACACCACCATCAGTAGAAGCCATAAGAGCAGGAAGCATATGAAGAATGTAGCAGCTCCAAGAGTAAACTCATTAACACTAACAGCAGCAATCATCACCAGAAGCCATCAATGCAGTGAGACACCAGGGTCATCACAATGCACCATCCTCACAACCAACACACAAACAACACACAGGCTCACAGCATTAACAGCAACAACATCAGCAGAAAAAACAGCAGCAGCACTGGCAGTAACAGCAATAGCAGCAGCAAGAACATCAACGACAACAACAAGATGGATAATCAATCAACAAGCCACAGACATCTCTACCAATCTCACAGAGGCAGCAGACTATCCAGAAGCAGCAGCAGGAGCAGCAAGAGTAACAGCAGAATACACAGGCATTCACCACTTCAACAAAACCTGCAAGAAATAGAAACACAAATGCAGCTTCCCAAACACAGCAAAAATAGCAATAGCAGCAATAAGAGCTACACCAACATCAATTGCAGAAGCAACAGTAAAGGCATTAGCAGTAGCAATAACAACAGTGACAACATCAGCAGCAGTAATAGCAGCAAGAAAAAACAGTCACCACTCCACCAGAAATCACAACACACAGAAACAGAACATCTCCACAGCAGCAGTAGCAACAATCCTCAACTATGCTTCCTTTGCCAAAGCAAAGTTGAAGATTGTTACTTTCTGTTTTATGATACATCACGTAAAAGATCCTCATTTTTTGCTAGAAATAGACCTCATCGTATAGAGAGGATACTATTTCAAATCACTTCTTTAGTAGATTTAGGAACATATGTACTTTTTTGTATAGTTGACCTAGATTCACTTCACAATGATTTTGTACATATGATTGTCTGTCGATTTTATAAGATAGACAATCATTACATCATCATAAGTCTAACCCATCACAGCTACCTAGGTATACTTGGTTGTCAAGTCTCGATGACCAAGAATGTACATCTTTCATATTGGGAGGTAAGGTCTATGCCCCCCTCCATCCTTGTATTTTATTTTATATATATGAAAATTAACACTAGGCACACTGCCTAGTGAATTTGATTAAAAAAAGAAACTCCCCGTATGTGCTTCTACTTTTTATGACTTGCGGGGATGGTTAGTTTGGGTTTGGAAGGGTACAGGTTAAAATCGGAACACTTAGTTTCTTATTATTGGATTTAAAGGGGCCAAGTTTGGCTTGGGTCAATATTTTTTGTAAACGATCTCAAAACTGGGATTTGACGGTCCCAATAGGTTCGTATGATGATTTTCGACTTGGGTGTGTGTTCGGATCGGGTTTTGGGTGACCCAGGAGCGTTTCGGCGCCTAAAGTTGAAAGTTGGTTTATTGAAGGTTTTAAAATTCTTTAAATTTTTTTTGGAGTATATTTTGGTGTTATGTAGAACCATTTGGAATTTTGAGCTCGTGAATAGTTTCGTGTGGTGATTTAAGACTTGCACGCAAAATTTGGTGTCATTCCGAGCAGCTTAAGTATGATTTAGCGTGTTCGGAGCAAATTGGAAGAACTTGAAGTTCATAAGTTGATTCGATTCGTTTTGGAGTGTGATTCTTAGATTTGTCTTTGTTTTTCGTGTTTCGAGAGGTCGAGCGGGTCTGTTTTATGATTTCAAACTTGTCGATATGTTTGGGCGGGGCCATGGGGGCCCCGGATGCCATCTGGACGAGGCACGGAACTCGTTTGGACTTGGAAAAGATAGCTAAGGCAGCAGAGCTTCTAGTGAAATCGCACCTGCGAGAAATTAGCCGTAGGTGCAAGCTCACAAAAGTGAGCTAACGACCGCAGAAGCGAGATGGATTGAACTTCCCAGTGATCGCAGAAGCGAGGAAAGGGGCCGTATCTGCGAAGGCGCAGATGCGAGGAAGGGATCGCAGAAGCAGACAGATGCGCAGATGCGGCGCTCGTGCCGCAGAAGCGGGCTCGCAGAAGCGAGCTTTTTTTGCCCACAAAAGAGGGAAGGGCAGACCTGGGCATGGTCTGCATCTACGAGGCTCTGTCTGTAGAAGCAGAGTGGCAGATGTGGCCATTGCTCCGCAAAAGCGGGAGTCGCTGGGCACTGAGGTCCATTGAATACGGACTTAGGCCATTTTCGGTTCATTTATTTCACTTCTTGGGCAATTTTGGAGCTTCTTAGAGAGAGATTTCCACCTAGCTATTGAAGGTATGTAATTCCTACCCAATGTAAGTTACATACATAGATTATGGGGAGATTTTAACATGTAAAATTATGAGAATTTTGGGTTTAGATGGAAAACTTAGGTTTTTATAAAAATGGGATTTAACCACGAAAATAATTATAGAATTGGGTAAAAATTATATATTGGAGTTCGTGAGGTAATGGGTAACAATTATCTTCGAAAATATCCGAAATTCGGGCATGTGGGCCTTGGGATGAGTTTTAGGAATCTTCCAATTGGGGTTGAATAATCACTCTAATAGTTAGATATGAACTTTTGAACATGTATTAATTAATTTATACAACATTCGACTAGCTTCGGATTATTCGGCACCGAGTTGAGGCTTTAGAGTGAACTTGAGGCCAGAAAGCGAGCTTTGAGATAAGGTAAGTCTCTTGCCTAACCTTGTAAGAGCGAATTTACCCCATAGGTGATTTAAATTACTATTTACTTCTAATTATTGGGGGCTACGTACGTACGACGTGACGTGAGTCCGTGCACAACTACTAAATATGCTTAAGTCCGGGTAGTTTAGGACCCAAACCATGAAATACTTGTAATGTTTTCACCCTATTTGTGCCTAAATTATATGGGAACTTGATAGAGGAATTGTAAAAGACCGACTTCCACTTACTTGAGTTTTGTGGGTTACTTGACAGGTACTAGAATTTGTGCTTCTTTGTATGTTAGCCTTGTAATAGCTGTTAAATCAGATGTTTATAAAGTATCCTCTCTTCTTGTGGAGTGGGCCAAATGCCACGGTAGTAGAATAGATGCATCTACGGTTCGTGCCGCTTGACCCTCGGCAGTGTACACATTATTCTGGATTGGGCCGTACGACCTCGGCATAAATCGTGCGTGATAATACTCGGAGCCTAATTATATTTGTTATTGTCTTATGGCCGAAAGGTTAGAATTATTAAATGACAGAAATTAACGTGGGATTTGCTATTAGTGAAAGAACGATTTATTCACTGCTTGTTATTGAGTTTTAATATTATTTACATGACCCATGCTTATTTGAAATTTCTGTATTTTATTGTTAGCCCATAGTAAGTATTGAAGTCGAGCCCTCGTCACTAATTCTCGAGATTAGACTAGATACTTACTGGGAACATGTTATTTATGTACTCACGCTACACTTCTGCACTAATCATGCAGAATCTGAGGCAGGTGCATCTGGCAGTCATACCAGCACGCACTCCCGTTATCCTGAGGCCTAGTGGTGAACTGCTTCCTGAACCGTTCTGCAGCATCTAGAGTCTCTCTCTTTTGTATCCATTTTCCGTCTAGTTTATTTCAGACAGTAGTTAGAGTTTTGTATATTCTAGTAGTTGCTTATACACTTGTGACACTAGGTCTTGGCACACATAATAGTAGACTTTATGATTTTGGAGTATTTATATCACCATATTTGCCCACTCAGTTGCCTTCGTTTTATTTTATTAAATTTTCTACTCGTTAATCTCTTAATAAATGAAATTTAATTATTTGGAAACTTATTAAGTGGGTAATCACATGGTCCGTTCACCGTTGGCTTTCCTAGCAGCGACTTTGGGCGCCATCACGGCCTATATGAGAAATTGGGTTGTGACAGTCATAGCGTTAGTAAATGACTTTTGTCAATCACTTTTTTCTCTCTGTCTCTCTCTCTCTTTCTCTTGCTGTTATTAAATATTTTCGTAATTATTTATATCTAAGTAAACTATTGATCGAAAAATTAAATTAATTGCCAATATTCTAATCTAACATAGAATACTCATAGCATTTATAGGTTAAATACTGTTTTGACTAAAGGACAAAGAAAACTACTTCCTCTTTCTTTTATTTATTCTTTATTTTATTTTGTTTATATCATAATTGTTCACCTAAAATTTAGCATGATTATACAAGGTTTTGAGCTTAAAAAATTCAATCTTATAAAATTCATATATAAGGTAAAACATATAAATATTTATTGTTATTTAATTATACTTTAATTTTAAATTCATATAAGATAAACTATTATAATTTTAAAGTCCTAAATATAAGGACCTCTTACTTAATTCAAACAAGGAAAGATATAATAAGTAATAAATCTTATATAATTTCAAACTCCTAAATATTAGATAGAAGAATAATCAAATGACAATTTTGTCTAGTGCGACCTCTATTTTAAAAGGCTAAAAAAGGCAAATGGTATTTCACTAAGGGCCTTCGTACTTTTAATTTAGTATAGATGAGTCTCATCTATGTGTTTTCAACGAATTCCAATCATATCCATTGAAAAAAAAACTCTATGACATGAACACATCACTAGCTTTATATTTGATAATAGCTGAATAGGTGATACATTTTCAAATGCCTTTCGTACATAGGATAATAGCAAAAGAAATGCAGCAGGGAGAAGCGACATGGGAACTATTTTTTTTTGGGCTAAATATAGATTTTATTAATAGAAGCAAAGTACAAAAGTGGAGGGGGACAAAAACCTTACCTCCCAAAAGAAAATGCATGTACTCTTAGTCATCTTAAAGTGATAACTAATTGTACCTAGGTAGTTGTAAGGAGTTAGACCTATGGTGATGTAACGGTTGTCTATTTTATAGTGATAGACAATCGTATGTACAAAAACAATGTGAAATTTTTCTAGGTCAGCTATACAAAAAAATACATATGTTCTTATTTCTACTACGTGGATGAGGGATGTGGTCCCTTGTATATACATCTGACATCCATCAGTGGTGTCTATAGTTCGCAAAAGTGTGATAAACAAGCACAAGCTATCTTCAATTTTGCTTTGGCCTTGATTGCAGGGAAAGCCAAGTTGAAGATGGCTATCAGGATATACCATGTGATTGGATAACTGTGTTTTTTGTGTTGCTGGATGAGTAATATTCTGACTGCTGCTGTTGGTTCTAGAGTTAGAGTGATGAGCTGAGTGCTGGAGCTGCTACTGTTGGGTGTATGTGTGTATCTTGTGTCTTCTGTTAGGTTGTTTGTTTGGCTTGTTGCTTCTGGGGGAGTTCTGTCTTCTTTTGAATTAGCAGTTAGGTGGCTGGTTGACCTGTTGTTGATCCTGTATGAGTGCTGCTTCTGTTGGTAATCTGTTGGTTGTGCTTCTATGTCCTGTAGCTGTTGCTGGCTTATTGTTTGCCTGTGTATATTACTGCTCCTGTGCTGCTGTGTGTTGGCTGGATGTGATGTATGGTAGGGGAGAGGTCCATGATGATTGTTGTAGTTGCAACAGATTGAGCACTAGAAGTGCTAATACCACACCTTGCAACTGCAGCAATGATCTGGACCAATCCAAGCTGTCTGCATTGTTGTGGAATTTGCTGAGTTCAGTGGTGGCATTGCTGTTTATATTGTCTTTTCTGATCTCTTGATTCTGACTTTTGGGACTGATGCTGCTTTGAATGTGTGTTACTGCTGTTGGTGTAGCAGTTGGTCTGGATTTATGTGCTGGTTTTGATGCTTTAGGAATCTGTGATCATCTATGCTGGCTTCAGAGTGCTGTTCTGCTGGCTATCTGTTGATTGTGCTTCTGTGTCATGTAGCTGCTGCTGGCTATCTGTTGATTGTGCTTCTGTGTCATGTAGCTGCTGCTGGCTTGGTGTTGCCTGTCTATGTTATTGCTCCTGTGTAGCTGTGTGTTGGTTGGATTCCTGTGGTGTATGGTAGTAGGGAAGGTCCATGATGATTGCTGTAATTACAACAAATTGAGCACTAAATGTGCTAATACCACACATTGCAATTGCAGCAATGATCTGGACCACTCCAAGTTATCTGCAGTGTTGAAAAATTTATTAAATTCAGTGGTGGCTTCCCGCTGTTGGATTGGTGTAGCAGTTAGTTTGGCTTTATGTGCTACATTTGATCAGAGGTGACATTGGTGATTTTTCCTTCTTTTCTGGTGCTGTGATTCTGAGAAGTGAGGTTGTTGTTGCTTTGGATGAGCTTATCATGTTGCTGGCAATGGTGTATTTGCTGGATTGTGCATCTGTCTTCTTTTGATTTGGCAGTGATGTGTTTGGATTTTCTGAATTCAACATTGGATTGGCTGATTGATTTGATGTTATGGTGGAGTTGCACAAAGTGATTGGGGTCCAGTCTAAATACAAAAGTAGCAATGGAATGAGCATTAAAAATGCTAATACCACACATTACTTCTTTAGTAGTAAACTGACCCAAAGAGTGTATCATTTGTTGTGATTGACTGTTCCAAAACTTTGAGATGCTGGTGGGTAGAAAGATGAGCAGTTAATGCTGTCTTATGTAGCTGTTGTTACTTTGAATGAGTTTCTCCTACTGCTGGTGTACTCTTGCTGTAGCAATGTAAGGCCAGAATTGTATGTTTAAGGTGCTGGTAGGTAGAATGGTGAGCAGTTGTTGTCTTCTTGGAAGGTCATATGGTTGAAGCTTAGTTGATGGCTGACTATGCAGTATATCTCTTGTGTGGTGCTGTTCCATGCTATCCCATTTGTCAGAGGCTAGTGTGGAGATCTCAACTAGTTGTTGCAGTTGCAATTGGTACTGCAGTTTCAGTAATAAGCTCCAGTTCTTCTTACCTGCAAACAAAAGCAAACAAGTTATGTAGAATTCCAGTTGAGGAGGTTGATCTGTGGAGTTGGTTACTCCAGTGTTTCCCGTAAAAGGTAACATCATGTTAGTGTGAAACCACTGCTCCATTCTCTCTTCATTACTGGTATTGTGATTATGCTTATGGCCTCCAACAGACTCCTTTCCCTTTGGCAGAGTTACTACCCTTTGTTTCCTGCTACTCTTATTCTTAAATATGGACATTGACTCTTATCACTATTGACCAGCCTTCTACTTTGTGTATCCAAATCCTCAAAGCAGTAGCATTCTGTAGGTCCAACATCTAAGGCATAATTTGCAATATGATTTGCTAATTTGTTGCCTTCTCTGAAAATGTGTGTTACTGTTGCATTACACCTTGAGATCAGGTCTTTAATTTCTTCAATAGTTTCATTGATAGATCATGGAACTCTCCATTCTCCTTTCATGCCTTTCAGCAGCATCATTGAATCAATTTGGATGTCAATGAGAACATGGTTATTGTTGAAACAGAATCTCAAAGCCTCCAGCATTGCCTTTGCTTCAGCTTCTGCGTTTGTGTCTTCTTCAATCTCCGTGCTGCATGTATATATGACATCTCCCTCTTCATTTCTCAGTACAAAGCCAATTGAGCTTCTTCCTGGGTGGCCTCTAGAAGTCCCATCTGCATTGACTTTAATCCTTCCTTGACTGGGGAATTCGCAGATCACCTTTGTATGCTTTAAAGTAGGTGTATATTCCTCCATCATGGCAATTATATCTGGCCATTTGTGAGGAATGTTTTGGATGCCTGGGTTTATGAATTTGGTAAGTAACTGAAGAGTTGTAGAGATCTGACATATCACTCTATTGACAGTGACTGTATCTCCATATTTGTAGCTGTTCCTTCTCTTCCACAATTCCCACACAATTACGGATGGTAAGGCTTGCATTATAGGTTTCAGCCTAGGAATAAGATCTGTAGTCCAGCATTTAATTACTACCTCATGCAATGTGATCCCATCCATACCAATTCCTGCATTACCGAGTAAGTAGCTCCACACTTTGCTTGCAGCATATGATGTGAAAAACAAATGTTGTCTTGTTTCTTCTTGTGGCTCTATACAGCACCAGCATTTGGATGCCATGTGGTATCCCAGTTTTTTAAAGAAATCATCAAGTGGCAATCTGTTTCTCTATATTTTCCACATGAAGAAAGCAATTTTGAAAGCTGGTCCTTGAACCCAGATATTCCTGTAAGAATTAGAGGTATTTTGTTTCCTTTGCAAGTATCCCAGGATGATTTAACAGTGAAATCACCTCTGGTTTCCAGCATCCATGTAGGCTGATCAAGCACATCTGTCAAAGCTGATGGCTTTATATTTTCCAGTATATGGACTGCAAGATCATGTGGAAGTAACTCTCGGATCTTCTCCTCATCCCAATGACCTTCATACACCACATCATATATATTTTGTACAGTTTCATCACACACAAAGTCAGTTGGAGTGACAAAATATAAGGTTCCCAATCCGGTCCAGTTCTCAAACCAAAATAGAGAGGATTTCATCTTGGGTTGCCAGAGGATTTGATGTTCTATGATGTTTCTACATTCAATCATTTTTCTCCATATATGAGATCCACCTTTCCAGGGCACAATCATAGGATTGAGTTTATTACAGTACTTCTGACTCATAAATGAACTCCACAGAGTTGGTTTTATTCTAAAATTCCACCATAATTTACAGAATAGTGCTGTGGACATGTCATGTAAGGACCTAAACCCTGCACCCCCTTCCTCACATGGAAAACAAAGAGTGTTCAAGATGCCCAGTGTCTGCTTGGGTTCCCAACAGAGTTGCACCAGAAGAATTGTGCAATTATTTTATGCAACTTATTGATCACACTGGCAGGGGGGTTTACTGCAGATAATAGATGTATAGCCTTACTCTGTAGCACATGTGTTATAAGTACTGCCCTTACTCCTATAGACAGTAGTTTCGCTTTTCAAGTTTGAAGCTTATCCATCACCTTTCTTATGAAACCTTGGTAGTAGTCCATCCTCTTTCTTTTGTAGAAGACTGGACATCCAAGGTACATAAAAGGGAATTCATGCTCTATATTCCTGTGATCCTTTGAAATTTGTTGGCTATCTGTTCAGCAGTAGAATGGTGGATATATACAGCAAATTTGCTCTTGTTTATCAGCTGCCCAAAGGCATTTTCATATTCTGTCAGCACCTCCATTATAAGCTGCAGTGAGGTAGCATCTGATGAGGAGAAAATAATGGTATCATTAGCATATGCTAGATGATTTTATCTTGGGGTTCCATTTGGGCAATCCAAATCCAAAGAAGTAAAGATTGTAGTGTAAAGCATTCAGCCCTCTGGACATTGCCTCTGCTGGCAGTATGAACAAAGCAGGTGACAGAGGATCCCCCTACTTCACCCCTCTTGTTGATTTGAAAAAACCATGTGGCTGTCCATTAAGCAATACAGAATACCAGTTGTTTGACACAATTCCGTACACAAATCCAATAAACCTTTCTTCAAATCCCATCTTCCTCAAAACCTTTGTCAAGAATAACCATGACAGTCGAACATATGCTTTTGTCATGTCCAATTTGATCACAACATTTGGACCTGCTTTGGTTCTCAGTCGAATGTCTGTTATTATCTCTTGTGTTAAGAGAACATTCTCTACTATGCTCCTGCCTTTCACAAATCCAGCTTGCTCATCGGATATTAGCTTAGGAAGTATGTTTACCATTCTATCATGAATGACCCTGGAGAAGATTTTGTTGATGAAGTTACTGAGGCTTATTCATCTCATGTCTTAAAAGGTCATCACTTCCTTCTTCTTTGGCAGTAGAACCAGATTTGTGTGTGTCACAAACTTGGGAAGAATAAGGCCATTAAAGATTGATTTCACCATATCAACTATGTCATTTTCAATTATATACCAGCATGATTGGTAGAAACATCCAGTGAACCCATCTGGTCCTCCAACACTTTCTTCATTAAGTCTAAAAACTGCATCTTTGATTTCCTCCTTCGTTGGCTGTTAGTTGAGTGTTGTATGTGCTATCCAACATTATAGGAACATGATCTAGAATTCTAAATGTTTTAGGGATTGTATCTTCCATGAAACTGTGCTTTGACATAGTTGACTGCTTCCTCTGCCATTTCATCATTATCCTCAAGCCATATGCCCAGGTTATTTTGTATTCTTTTCAGCTGCAATCTCTTCCTTCTGCCATTTACTTGTGCATGAAGGAAATTTGAATTTCTATCACCATCTTTAAACATTACATGCCAGATTTTTGTTTCAAATTCTTCTTCTAGTGTCAAAAATCTGATCAGTTCAGCTTGTACCTTCTATAATCTTGCTCTGTTTTTTACAGTAGGGTGTAGCTCAAATTGGGCTTCATGTACTCTAACCACTTCTTCCAAGCTTGCTACTTTTTGAAATTTATCTCCATATGTTGCTCTGCTCCATGTTGACAAGGCTTTTTTCAAATTCTTCAGTTTGTGTTTAAATAGAATGAAAGGATCCCCTGCAAAATCTGCTTTCCAATGCTCCTTGACCACCTCTTTTAAAGAATGATGCTTTGTCCAGAAGTTGAGAAATCGAAAAGCCTTTTTTGCAGGTGCAGTATCTTGATTACAAGTTAGTAACATAGGACAGTGATCAGAACCTATTTTTGGCAGATGAGTGATCTCCATTTGTGGTAGCAGCTGTAGGAATTCTCAGTTAACTAAGCATCGATCCAACCTTTTAAATATACAGTCCTCCCCAGCTCTCCCATTCCACCAAGTGTAGATGCTTCCTTTAAAGCCAAGTTCAGAGAGATTACATGTGTTGATGCAATGTCTAAAGTCCTCGACTTCCTTTAGAGACACTGGGAGTCTACCAAACTTTTCTTCTTCATCCCATATCACATTAAAACCCCCTCCTACTAACTAAGGCAATCACACGTCTTTGGCAAGGTTGTACAAACTATCCCATAGCTTAATTCTTTTAGTAGCATCACATTTTTTCATACATGAAAGTGACAATGAAGGAACTTTGAGAGTCCATATTTGTTAGCTTCACAGTTAGCTGCAGTTCCATATCATTTAGTATGTCTACCTCATGATCATCATCAACAAACACCCATATCTTATTTGACACATTGGCGCATTTAGGCATACCAATCCTCCTTCTATATCTTTCCAGTTTTTTAGATTTCTGCATAGGTTTCATGATTCCAATGAACTGAAAGTGATATCGTCTGTGCATATTGATAAGTTTTTCAAAGGCTTTCTATGTGTTGACTGACCTCACATTCCAGATAATTCCATTCATGGTTAAATGTGAGATTTAGATGGGATCCTTCGAGTTTGGACCCCTGACACTACACTTTGATTGTCTTTTCCCTGTTTTTTCTTTTCCCTTTTAGCTGATTTCCTTGCATCCATATATCTATGTAAGATCCCTGCTTGTCTTGCCACATTGTTTAGATTTTGTATTGTGGACTCTTCATCAAGATCTCTTCCTATTTCTGTTGTGTGCTCTTCCTTTTCAGCGAAACCTATGTGATCTGCCAGTTGTGTTTTAGCATCTACTTGGATTAGCTTTGTGCTCCCTGTTTTGTGGATCAACTGGCCTTTGTTTGCAGTACCTTCATGAGAACAACCAGTTACTTCCACATTGATTTGTGCATTCCTACCTTTAGTAATTGGACTGGTCTGTATCCCAGTGAGCTTTGTACTCTTACTCACCTATCTGCAGATTATTTATCAGCTTCAGTTCCTCCAACATTTTGGACACCAGGTGCCTTAGGCTTAGGCTTTGTTAGTATGTTGGGCAGCACCACTTCTAATGTTGGAATATCCTTGTTAGCTCTTGCTGCATCCTTGTCATTGTTCTTATTTTGAGTGTCTCCCATTTTGTCTTGTTGTTTTGCCTTATTATTAACAATTTGTACATCCTGCTCCTGTTCTTCATCAGTTGGGTCCTCATCACTGCTCGCACCTTCTGGTACTCCTTCTTCCTCTGAACCTTTTTCTACTTGTTCCCTCTACAGTTTGCCTTCACTAAGTTGCACTCTTACAACCTCATTCACGATTCTGTCTGGTACCATAATATTAATAGATTGCGAGGGGGTCTCCTGGCATGACTGATTTTTTATAACATTATCAACAAAGGCTCTGCTTACCCAATGACCTGTTGATTCTTTTGTTTCAACAACTAATGCTCTGTCTCTACCTTCATTTGCCTCTGCCTGTACCTTTGCAATCTCTGTTGGCTTACTACTACCTGGTGCTGAGGTTATCTTTGTTGCCATAGAAGCATGTTTACTCTTTTCACCCACTGTTTCTTCAACTATCATCAATTGATTGTCTTCATTAGCTTTACTTTCTTCCATTTCTAAAACAGCAAACTTGTTGGTTGTATGAACCTTTTGAGCAACTTTGTTAACTAGTACCACTTCCATTCTACTTTTGGCTTGGTCCCCTGTTTGCTTGTCTTTGCTTTGCATTCGATTAACTTCCTTCCATTGTAGACCATCATTGCCAACTACTTTACCACTTGACAGAATCATCAAAGGTGCAGTTTCCTTTCCCTTCACCTCACTGTCATTAGCTCTCTGCTTCTCGACATACCTGTCTTTCAGCAATTCTGGATGTAGTTTCCAGCACTCTAGCATGTTGTGGCCTTGCAGTTTGCATTGTTTGAAATACTTCGGAATAAAGTCGTATTGAATCTTTACCCATTCAGTTCTTATGTTCCCTGTATTTTCATTCTCAATATCCATGCGAACTTTCTTTGGTAGTTAAGCTAGCAAATCGACGAGCACCTTACCTCTTGCACAACTTGGATGAGTCTTATTAATTGTAGCTATATCTAAGTGCAATGGCTTCCCAACAGCTGATGCTAAAGAAAATAAGTATTCTTTAAAAAAATATGTAGGAAGTAGATTGGGAAATGAAATCCAAGCCATCGCCTTAGGAGTTTCTTCTCCCTCCTTGAACTTGGCATCATAAATCAGCGTCCTCATATGATACTCATATCCGTCTTTAGCCTTCATGTAATAAGCAGTTTTTGATGTGAAATTGATAAAATCTTGCCATAGCGTCAGTCGAATCAGTACGTTTCTATCTCTGAGCAATCCAATATTGCAATTAGCCTTGATACCACATTGCGCCGGAATTAATCGATAGAGTTCTTGAATATCTGGCCAACTATAAGAGAACTTACCAGTTACTGCATATTGTAGGCCTCCAATTATATTCATTCGATCAACTTCTGCCTCTGTGAACTTGACGAATGGTTGTCCTTGTAGGAATGTCGCTTTTTTAAACGAAATTGGTTCAGCTGGAGCTGTCGACCTCGGGTTCACAGGAGTCGCGGTATTCAGAGTCGCTGGTTTTAGAATATGACTGTAATCGAGGGGCTGTGGGTTGGTTGTGGTTGTAGCGGGGGTCAGGACGATGGGAGGGGAAGGCGAGCCAGCCGGTGTCGCGCCGGCCGGCGTGGCCATTGCTGCTCGAACGAACTTCTTCACGAAAATCGCTCTCGGTTTGTATCGCCAGAGCTTCTCTCTAGGGTTTTTTTTAGTTCGTGTAGAGTTTTACTTTTGACTGAGATGGGAACTGTGACAATCTTTCATATCTTTTTTTTATTTAAATGTGACAGTCTTATAGCAATTCGATTAGGTGACAACAATGTGACGAAGCAAAAGCTTCATGTCAAAACCTCGGCCATAAGTAAATAAATAATGCTTTTGTTGCATCTCATCAAGGTGGCGAAAGATGTTATATTTGGCATTGTAGTACTTCTTTAGTTTTCCTATGTTCTTTTTAGTGTTATATATCGTTGGTATTTTTTTTTTACTATTTTTGTAGCATTGCTTAATAGCTAATTGTTAATAAGTAATGTCTAATTTTAGCTTATTTCTTTCTTAATTTTCTCTTCATATTAAAACTGTTCTGACTTACCTCTTTTTTCTTTTCTTTTTTTTTTCTTTTTTTGGTTGAAAGTGAAATTTTTTATTTCAATCAAGTTTGGCTATTTACATTTGCTAGTCAATTAGACTCTTGATTAGCCCCAACTCTAGTTCTAAAAGGATAAGCGGTCGCTGCAAATATAATCCGGTCTAAAAGTCCGGAGGTTAATCCCACAGAGAACTAATGTGTAGCTACAATTGTTCATTATCACTGAGAAGACAAGTTTGAAAAATTCCTAAGTTATAAAGACAAAGATTCTTATTTTAAATTAATTAACTAACAGCTTAAAGGAGTTAATTAATAACTAAAGATATTAAGGGCTGGAGACAAGATTAAGGAGGTCTAGAGTTATGATTTCCCCAATTGTCTGAATCCTTCCCGCCACATCTCCTATAAATTCATATAAGTATTCTCTACCGATCGTAGGTACTTTGGGTGTCGTAGTTCTCTCTCGAGCAACTACCACAATTTACTAGATGTATTCTCTCGAACTATACTAGCTGGCACTAATTCACCACTCACTTCGATCGCACCAACGTTTCGTTATCTTTAATCGTGCCTTTAAACTCTACTATAGGAGTGATGTTGTTCAACAACTCCCTAAATTCATACTCTCTCTCAAGCAATATACACTAAATAAGCAGCAATTGATGGCCATTCAATCAACAATAATAAACACGTAGTTGAACAAGTAGAGAAATCTAATGGCTCAATTATATAAAAACATAACAAGAAGTTATCCTGCAAAAGGTTCCATCAAAACTCTAATAACAAATTAGCTATTCATAATAGTATGCAAAACTACAATACTAGAATTCATTTCCAATAATGAAAATAGAGGAAGAAAGAGGGAAAAACGTGAAGTTGAATCCTTCTCCTTCTTGTTCCTATCGTGTTCTTGCCTCCCCAAAGTCTTCTCTCCTTCCAAAGTAGTGTCGCCATCTCAAAAGCACGTTTTATGATGTATTTATAGAGACTAGGGTTTGTATGGGGTGAATTTTTCTTCTTCTATTTCGGATTAGAAAAGCTGGTTTCTTCTGCTCTGATCTCGGTCTGGTGAAGTGAACCTCGCTTCGCTGTCCGGGACTTTTCTAGTTTCTTCTGCGCCGATCCCGGTCTGGAGAAGTGAACCTTGCTTCGCTGTCCGAGACTTTTCTCTTCAGCTCTTTTTTCACAAATTTTTTTCCTATTTGATCCTTTTCCTCATAAGTTTGTTCTTACATATAAGAAATACGTAATAAGCATATTTTTACTTCAAAAGCGACGTGAACTCCTGCAACTCACACAAGAATTAACACACAAACACACTCAAAATATACACTTTTCATCCTTTATCACCACCACACACTTAAACTCTTCTTCGTACTTGAGCAATTTAAAATTAAGCGCATAGGCAAGAAATACCTTTCAAAACATACTCAAGCATCACGCCAATGACAATGGCTTATATCAATGCTTAGAACCCAGCATATGCACTCTCCATACCTTTCCTCAAGATTTAAGCTCATGTCAAGATTATTTAAAATATTCATGCAACTCTTTTTAACATCCTCGCCTCAAAACTTGACTCCGATGCATTGCACACTATGACTCGCTCCTTTTGCCAACTCAAAATCAAGGTATCTACTAATCCTTTACAAATCATGGGCCTTCACCAACAAACCATAGAGAACGTAGTCCACACACTCAATATAAGTTCAAGCATATTTTAAGTACTCTCAAATCGAAAGAACTTTCTTACTCTCACAAAGAAACTATTATGCCACCCAAGTTCGTACCATAGGCTTGCCCGTAGTGTAAGTCTGTACTAATTTGAGCTCGCAAAGTCTGTACTAAATCGAGGTGTTATTATTTTTTTTTACTCTCCGGTGTTCTTTGCGATAAGAATGTGCCGTCAAAACATAAGCGTAAATTTTACAGAGTGGTGGTTCGACCTACCCTGCTATATAGGGCAGATTGTTGGCCAGTCAAGAGCTCCCATGCGGAGAAGATAAAAGTAGCAGAAATGAGGATGTTGAGATGGAATGTGTCGGTGTACCAGGAGGGATAAGTTTAAGAATGAAGTTACTGGGGACAAGTGGGAGTGGCCTTCATGGAGGACAAGATGCAGGAGTCGAGGCTGAGATGGTTCGGGCATGTTAAGAGGAGAAGCGTTGACGCTTCTGTTAGGAGGTGTGAGAGGTTGACCATAGCGGGTTTGAGAAGAGGTCGAGGAAGACCTAAGAAATACTGAGGAGAGATGATTCGACAGGACATGGCGGGGCTTCAGATCACTGAGGACATAACCTTATATAGGAGGGTGAGGAGGTCGAGGATTAGGGTAGAAGGTTAGCAGGTAGTTGAGAGTTTTTCCCTTTCTTACCAGCAGTACTAGTAGCATGCATGTACTTTTCTATCTCTCAGATTTATATTACACCATATTGTTTTGTTTGTTTCAGTTATCTTATTCTTCTGTTATTATTATTTTTGTGCTACTTACTCTGTTCTCCCCCCTCCTTTCCTACCCCTTATTTCTTTCTTTTTCTTCTTCTTCTTCTTCTTCTTCTTCTTCTTCTTCTTCTTCTTCTTCTTCTTCTTCCTACTTTTCTGAGCCGAGGGTCTATTAAAAACAACCTATCTACCTGCACTAGATAGAGGTAAGGTCTACGTACACACTACACTTCCCAGACTCCAAGTATGGGAATATACTAGGTATGTTATTGTTAGTCTCCTTAATTTGGTAATTCTGGCTAGTACTTTATTTTTGTTTATGCACAAGTGCACCTTGTCGGCTTCTCTATGGTTCCACTCAAAAGCTACCCAATCTCTTTCTTTACTCTTCTAGCTATTTAAGTGCTTCAGGAGATAAAGGTTCAACAAGATTTGATTAAGAACACAAAGGATTCGACTTGTAATGTAGTTGCCAAAGAAAAGGTCTACTTGCTCAAAAGGTTTGACTACAGATAATGTTTGCACTGGTAGGCAAATAGGCTAAATGGTCAATCAAAGAAAGCCTATGTCACTTCTAAACTTACAAGACTTAATCATTTCGTTTCAACTCACACACGGGGCAAGTTCTAGACTGGTTAATGATGGAACAGAGTACTCCAAAATCTCACCTCACATAATGCACATGACTAACTCAGGACGGCTCGGACTCGATCCTCAAGTTAAAGTAACTAGCACAGTCAGCGTAAAATTTTAAGCACATGGTAATTAATCGCAAGAGTCAAAGATGAGCCTCGGTGTCAAAAGAAAGCCAAAATATTTTCAACGCATGTAATTACAAAGACCATGAAGAAAGTACTTAGTTCAAATGCTCCAGATTTAAAACCCGATATAAAATATGTCAAAGCACAAATTACTCAAGCTTCTTCCCGTTCCATTATCAATTCAAAAAAACAATAAAATTTTTTTGCACTTTTATTTGGACTTTAAATCCTCAAGAAAACTGTCTAGAAAGTCCATCATTGGGAAAAATCCAAAACTTCATAAAAATTCTACTTACAAAAAAAAACTACTACCCGGTTTAAAGAGTCATCCCTTGAAAAAGAACCGTGGCCATAAGAAAAACCAAGAGGGATTATTTCTATCTAATTATTATTATTATTATTATTTTTCTTAACACATATAAAATGACACACTAAAATAGCATAGAAATCACCCAAACAGTCTCTTCATCCCACACTTAAAATTGTGCATTGTCCCCAATGCACACCCATAAATACAAGAGGGTAAAAGAAACTCCATGGTAGGCCAAAGGCTGAAGCATCAGCAGCTCATGGGGTATCCAGACTTCTCCCAAACTTAGATTTTTATGTGGGCACCCACACATAGTTCTAACTATCTCACTTGCTTTTGCTTTCTTCCAATGGACTTCTTCCCAGGCTCCTAGAAAAATAAAAAATAACACTACAATAATAAAATAAAAAACAAAAAACAAAAAACTGTAAAGCTAGGCCGCCTTCCAACAAGCGCTTGATTTAACATCGCGGCACGACGCGAATTATTTTTGCCTCCACCTCAAGCTTATGAATTGGACCCCAAGTTTTGCTTCAAGTTTTCTAATATGCTCCAAGGGTGGTGGAACAAATCTAACTGCCCTAAGAAAATAATGTAGTATTCTGCACTTCTTAGCCTTTGCATGAGGTATGTAATCCTTACTTTCTGGAAAGAAGAATTCAGAATGTAGGCACCTCGATGCTCATTCCTTGACTCCTCAATTGGCTCAGATGACCCTATTTCCATATCATCATCCAAACGTGTGAAAAAATGTTTGGAGTGCGGACCAATGCGCTCAACTATATGAACATTGGGATTGTCAACATCCTCAACACCAATGACACTAGAGTCAACTAAATATGTATCCTCAATGTCCTTGGTTTACTCTACTATATCTTCTACAATATTGGCATCGTCAATTCTAGTTTGATTGATTGTTGGTGTTCTACTCTGACTTCCTCCATTAGCACTTCAATTTCTGCATCTAATGCATGCTCTTTTTTGCTACTGTCCATAATATCAGCTTGTTGGGCGCTAAATGCTTCAACCAATTGACTCATTTATGCCTCCAGGTTAAGAATAGTTGTCTCTTGCCTTTTGATAGTATCTCATCGCCTTTGGATAGTATCCTATTGCCTTTGTATTTGAAGTTGCTTCTCATTACTTCGTTCCATGAGCACTGTAACATATCTTTGATCTCCTTCGGGTCAGCTTCCCTGGGTTTTTTGTTCTTGTTAATCTCACACGAAAAAGTAGAACCATCATAATAAGGGGTTGGGGAGGATTAGAAATACAAGCACAACCACAAAAGTGACCATCTTGACCACCACAAACACCACATACATTCCACACATAAGATTGAGTTGATGCACATAACTCGCTCTCGGGAATATTTTGATAATTTTGTCACATGTGGTTTACTCCATAATAAGCATTAGGAAGATCAACAGCAGAATTACCAACATCGAAACTCTCATAATTCCAAGATGCCATGTTTCTCAATTCAACAATTAAAACTAAAATAAAACATCATATACAAAAAAAAAAAAAAAAAAATCAAAGTTGAAACCTAGCAATATGTAGAGCTACAACTACACCGTTAGTTCCCCGGCAGCGACGCTAAAATTTGATCACGCCGACTCTAGTCCTAAAAAGGATAAGCGGTTGCTGCAAATATAATCTGATCTAAAAGTCCGAAGTCGAATCCCACAGAGAACTAAGGTGTAGCTCCAACTGTTCACTGTCACCAAAAAGACAAGTTTGAACAATTTTTAAGTTATAAATATAAAGATTCTTATTTTAAACTAATTAACTAACAAATTAAAGGAGTGAATTAATAACTAAAGATACTAAGGGTTAGAGACAAGATTAAGGAGGTCTAGAGTTATGATTTTCCCAATTGTCAGAATCCTTCCCGCCACGTCTCCTATAAATTCGCCTAAGTATTCTCTATCGATCGTGAGTACTTTTGGTGTCATAGTTCTCTCTCGAGCAACTATCACAATTTACTTGATGTATTATCTCAAACTACACTAGCTGGCACTAATTCACCGCTCACTACGATCGCACCAAAATTTTGTTATCTCTAATCTCGCCTTTAAACCTCCGTATTGATCTCTCACATACGTCAGGAGTGATGTTGTTCAACAACTCCCTAAATGCGTACCCTCTCTCAAGTAATACATACTAAATAGACACCGTCAGTTGATGGTCATTCAATCAACAACAATAAGCAGGTAGTTCAACATGTAGAGAAATCTAACAGCTCAATTATATAAAAACATAACAAGAAGTTATCCTACAAAAGGTTCAATCAAAACCCTAGATAACAAATTAGCTATTCATAATAGCATGCAAAACTACAGTACTAGAATTCATAACCAATAATGAAAATAGAGGAAGAAAGAGGGAAAAAACATGAAGTTGAATCCTTCTCCTTCTTGCCCCTAGCGTGTTCTTGCCTGCCCAAAGTCTTCTCTCCTTCCAACTCCCCCTCAAAACCCATTTTAGGATATATTTATAGCGGCTAGGGTTTGTATGGGGCGAATTTTCCTTCTTTTGTTTTGGATTAGAGAAGCTGGTTTCTTTTGCTCTTGTCCCGGTCTAGCGAAGTGAACCTCGCTTCACTGTCTGGGACTTTTCTGGTTTCTTCTTCTTCGGTCCCGGTCTGGCGAGGTGAACCTCGCTTCGCTGTCCGGGAACTTTTCTCTTCGGCTCTTTTTTCACCAATTTTTCTCCTATTTGATCATTTTCCACATAAGTTTGTTCCTAAACATAAGAAACACGTAATGAGCATATTTTCACTTCAAAAGTAACGTGAACTCCCGCAACTCACACAAAAATTAACACACAAATACGTTCAAAATATGCACTTTTCATCCTTTATCAAAACTCTCGAACTAGCTTTCCAAATCCATCAACCTATCTATTTGACTGACTTCGTCTTAGAGGATGTCATAATTTGAGATTAGAGTTCCAATTTAATAGTACTCTTCACAGACAAGTAATGCAGAGTTAAAATTTCATCTAGAGTCTTCCTCTCTTCTTGTCTTCCTTCCCCATATCCCCAAACGAAAATAATAAATAAAAGAAAAGAAGAGAAAATAGAAGAAGCATAATCTTGTCTTCAAGAACTAAAATTTATGAAACTACGTTACTGCAGTACATCGAGGCTCGGTTTTTCTCGCGTAAATAAAATCATACGAATCAATTAATGTTTGAATTAGGCCAAATCTCATGCTTAAGTTAACTCTCACCTTCGTAATTTAATGTTTATCTATTATGCATTCGTCATATGAATTATATTTAAGTTAGTGACAAGCCCATTCTTATTCCCACTTTGTCAATATAAATATCTTTTTCTAGGAACTGAAGAGGCGTATTATAATCACGCTGACATTTCTGTTCTGGGGTAGTACTTAATTGTGTGTTGTTAAGTACTGTAACATGGAATTAATGAGGGATTAACTCTTGAAAATCTCCTATAGTTATTTAAATCTGTTATTAAGCTACAAAGACAATTATTATGTGAAGAGTTAAACAATTTTTCGTAGTTGTTGACGTTCCTGATTGTACAAGCTTTTACACTATATCTTGAATTTTTTTGAATGTTTAAGTTATGGCTAGCTTTATTCTAAAAATTTAAAAAAATTACGCAATATTTTATTTACATAGAAAAGTTAAATACATTAACTCTCGTATTAGAAGTCATTTTCTTTGAAATAAAGAGAACATATGAGCATCCTGCAGTACTTTGATATCTTTTTCTTCTTCAATTTCAAATTTCAAATACTCTTCAAGTCCAACTCAAATAGTATGCTAAAATCTGTGCTTTCGAATTAGCATTTTCTTTGTTATGGTTGAAACAAGTCATAGAAACGAATTTTTTCTCATTGAAAAGAAATTTAATCGGTGATTTATTAGCCGTAACACCCCCCAACCCTACATTCCATTAGTCAAGATCGTGCATTTGATATCTAGTCTTCTCTATTTAATGTTGGTCTTTAAAGCTATCAAATTTGATTTGCTTCTTTCGGTTGCCCTTAAATGTACGATATTTCTTTGGTTGTTTCTGCTATGTAATACGTAATTTTTCTCTTCTGTAACAAAATTTTGAATATAGAGGACAAGAAAAGGTACCAACTTCCAACGAATAGTTATATTTGAGTAGCTTAAATTTGTTCAGCATCGTTGTTTGTTCGTATGTATGTTGAAGTTTTACAGATAGCGTAAAATATAGTTATAGAATACAGTCGTGTGAAAGCTTAAATTACATTATTACGTAGGTGGATGTAGAATTTGTAGAATAAAAATGCTAGTGGCCGATCTCTGTGTTCAAGTCAGGTGCATCTGCACAAGAATTCGCACATGAATGGAACACATCAATAAAACATATAATTCATAGTGATAAAACCTTTTAACTAATTCGCGACAAGAAAGCCGCATAATTAGGTGAGAGGGAACAATTATCAAAAGCATACTTTAAACAAAATAGTATACTTAGCTTCACTAGTCTTTACTTTTAGTACAAGTATGTGATCAGTAATTTGGAGGAGTACGTGAAGTATGATTATTGTCTTGTATGCTAAAAGAGAAAGGTGAAAATGTGTATTTTGTTTTCTTGTTTTTTTCTTCTTCAGATTTCCAGAGGAAGGAAGAAAATGTTTGTAGTATAACATTTGGTTGAAGTTGAAAAAATAAGTAGATTTGAAATTATATTGAAGCTGAAAAAAAAAACGTATCGATTTATTTGAATATGGATTTCACTTGAAAAAAAGTTTAATTTTATAAGTGAATACATCATTTCACTTGAAATAGTCCTCAAATAAGGTTTTTAATAATTATCTATTTCATGCTAAAGTTGAAATAATGATCAAAATGATTAAAAAAAACATTGATATACAAATAATATTTCATTATATGCAAAAAATATCTACATCTAAACGACTACAATTTGAAACGTCAATCTGACCAATTTGAAACATCATTGCAGATGGTGTCGTTTCAAATAACTCCATATGTTTTTTATATTTAGGTATGTGTGATTTTGGATAAAAATGTGTTACGTAAGTTGAAAAATTATTACTGTAGCTAATCGGTACATTCCAAGTTGACCAATTTGAAATATTATTAATGTATTACTTGATCCTTTTTAAGTCGAGCCGAAAATCTTCCAACCTTGTTATAGACCAAAATTCTAAGGCACTCCCCCTGTGTTGTTTCTTTAGACGTTCTATACTTTTAACTGATTTTCTTAACACACTAGCATTACGTTCAATAATGTCTTAACTTTTGGAGAACACATGAGAAATGATCACTTGCAATTATTAATTGAGTGTTCCACCCTCTTATGTTTGGTTTTTTCAATCTATCGTTTACTTGGTTTGCCTAAAATAGAAACTTAACTTAATAACTGGTCTCACATCTCTATCATCTGTCAAATCCTTTCAGGGCACAAAAGGATACGTGATTGTTTTAGAAATGTTTGTTCACTTCTGTAAGCAGCTTCTTCCAATTAAAGGAGTACACATAAAGGGGTTATGTTGGAAATTAATAACTCAACTTCTACTGTCTCATATACATGGTAAAATTTTTAATATATATATATATATACACACACGCGCAAGAGAGAACTTATGAACTCGCGGATGGAGAGGAATTCGAACCCCCGGTATTTCTGTAACTACTTCCGTTTTCAAGACCGACACTTTCAACCGCTTTTTATTCCTCTTCTTCGATAGCTTTGCAGAGGAGAAAGACTGATCTTGTCACGACTCGAAATTCTCACCTTTCGGACCTTGATGGCGCCTAACATTTCACTTGTTAGGCAAGCGAACGTTACTTAAATTTATTAACCGGCTTTAACAATTCAAATCAAGACTATAACAATAAGAACCGCAATAGTCTGAAATAGGGTGATATAATACTGAATAATGTCATCTAAATATACTCCCAGAAACTGGAGTCATGAATACATGAACGTCTAGAGTGCTACAGATAATAGCTTGAATAAACACAACTATTTGAATCTAAATAAATATCAATGATGAAATAGAAGGGGACTTCAGGGCTACGGTCGCCGTGAAACTATATCTCAAGTCTCCACAAGTAGCTCGATCTGGGCAATCTCACTATGCGCTCCTGGGATCAACTTCGGTATTTGCACAAGAAGTGCAAAGTGTAGTATGAGTACAACCTATCTCATGTACTCCATAAGTGCGAGCCTAACCTCGGCGAAATAGTGACGAGACTACGACGGGCCACTTACAATAACCTGTACGCAATAATAATAATAATAATAATAATAATAATAATAATAATAATAATAATAATAATAATAATAATAATAATAATAATAATAATAATTATAAAAGAAAAGCAGAAAATGGAAGTAAAGCAATTAACTCATGAAAACGAACTCGAAATTCAACTACCAGAGAGCCCAGAATGACAAGTCTCATAGTCTCAAATCAAAATGTCGAGGCCAATTCAACAATCACAACAAGTACCACATATGCAATCCGTTGCGGCGCGCAACTCGATCCCACCATATCATCATTTGTCCATATCATAATCCGTCCTTATTCCACCATTTCAGTTCATTACCTCTTAATTTTTGTTGCGGCGTGCAATCTGCTCCGCATAAACAGTTCAACAACCAAATTTACAAGAATTTATACATCAAGAGGGTAAATGTACAAGGCAATAAAGAACCACAGAATAATCAAAGAATATCTAACAACGCGAAGTTTCAACATTATCAATTCATCAATATCTAACAACTAAACTCACGCAACTGAAACCACATTATAGAATGCAACAAATCATACAAAATAATAGGACAAGTAAAGCATGTGACAATTAAAGTATGCAATTATAGAAAATAGGGAGAAATAACAAATAAGCATGGAGTCATGGGAAGAACGGACAAATTAAGGATAAAGGAATAATTAAATGACAAGTAACAATTATGGCATATAAGTAAAATAAAGGCATGTAACAATTAAAGCATGTAGCAAGATATATCATGAAATAAACGAAGATATGGAAATTAATATCATGACGGCGTATATACACTCGTCACTTCTCATATTCGTCGTTTCCCTACATAATTCACATAACACATTGTTCAAGAATTTTTAATTCCCTCAAGTCAAGGTTAGACTCAACACTTACCTCACTCCGTGAATCAAAGCAATCAACCAACCACAGCCTTGCCTTTAAACAAGCCTCCAAACCAACTCAATCTAGCAATTTATCGGTCAAATGATTCAAAATAAGCTTTAGAAACTACCTATTAATGAAAAGGGTTCAATTTTGATCATTTTTATAAAAGTCAACAAAAGTAAATTCCAGGCCCGCTTGGTCAAAACCCGAGGTTCGGATCAAAACTTGAATACCCATTCACCCTGAGTCTGGTTGTGTAATTTGTTTATAAATTCGACCCCAATTAGCGGTCTAAATCTCAATGTTATAAAATCCTCAATTTCTACCCATATCCCTAATTTCTAACATGGAAATCCTAAATTTGATGTTGAAATCTCATGAAGAATAATGGGGAATTGAAAGGATATGGATGAAAGTTACTTACCAATAAATTTGGGAAGAAAAATCTCTTGGAAAATTACCTCTAGAGTGTTTAGGATTGAAAAATAGTGTAAAACGAGCTAAGTCCCATTTTTTTTTCTCTTTTACCCAGCTGTAGATGTTGCAATTGCAATGTCTTGCTCGCAATTGCTACCATCGCAAATGCGAACTATGCATCAGAAGATCAGATGTTGCAATTGCGACAAATCAAATGAAAATGCCAACTGCCTTCCTTCTTAAAAGCGACCAAATTCTTCGCAAATGCAAATATGCCCAAACTCTACATAGTATCGCAAATGCGGATACAGGACAAATCGCAAATGCGACTCTTTTCTCGTAAATGCGAGAACCCAAATTCCCCAGCCCATGCTCGCAAATGCGATGAGGTGATCTCAACATGGAGGCTTGCTTTTGCGAGCCAAACCTCGCAAATGCGAGATCTGCAGTCCAGCACCAGAAGCGGCAGTGCACAAGATAGTTCAAGTCATCCAAAACTCTTTTGAAACACGTTGGAAACTCATCCGAGCCCCCTCGAGCTCCAAACCAAGCATGCACTTAAGTATAATAATATCATATGAATTTGCTCGAGCGATCAAATCACCTAAATAAAATCTAAATCTACAAATCGGACATCAAAATGAATGAAATTTCAAAGTAAACTCAAGAACAACTAGAATCACATCTAAGCGTCCGAATCATGTCAAACCAACTCATAATTGTAACAAATTTTGCAGACAAGTTTCAAATAGTAATACAGACCTATACTAAGTCGCAACATAAAAAACCCGAACCCGTTAGCCATGAAGTCAACTTATGGTCAAACTTCAGAAATTTCCGAACTTTCAAAACACTAGTTTAAGGCAAAACAAATCAAATCAACCTCGAGATCTCCGATTTTAAATCCAGGCATACGCCCAAGTCTAAAATCACGATACGGACCTACCTGAATCGTCAAAACACCGATTTGAGGTCGTTTTCACAAAATGTTGATCGTGGTCAACTCAAGTTGTTTTTAAAGCCAAAAATCATATTTTCTTCAAATTTCACATAAAAGCTTTTCAAAAAAGCGACACGGACTACACACGTAAACCAAGAAACTTTAAACGAAGCTAACAAAGGTCTCGAAACACAAAAATAAGGGCTAGTGCTCAAAACAACTTATCGGATCGTCACATTCTCCACCTCTAAAAGATACGTTCATCCTTGAACGGACATAGAAAAGTACCTGGACTGGTAAAAGAGTATGGGTATCTACTCCGTATATCGGACTCGGGCTCCCACGTAGCATCCTCGATCGGCTGACCTCTCCACTGCCCTATAACAGCAGGATAACTCTTAGACCTCAACTTCTGAACCGGTCATGCTAGAATAGCCACCGGCTCCTCCTCATAAGTCAAATCCTTGTCCAATTGGACTAAGTTGAAATCTAATACATGGGACGGATCATCGTGATACTTTCAGAGCATGGAAACATGAAACTCTGGATGAACTGCTGATAAGCTAGGTGGCAATGCAAGCTTATAGGCCACTCACTAACTCTCTCAAGGATCTCAAAGGAACCGATATACCTAGGGCTCAATTTTCCCTTCTTCCCGAACCTCATCACACCCTTCATGGTTGAAACCCAGAGCAAAACCCTCTCTCTAACCATGAATGCAACATCACAAACTCTCCAATCGGCATAACTCTTCTGCCTAGATGGTGCTGAATGAAGCCGATCCTAATTCATCTTGACTTTTCCAAGGCATCCCGAACCATATCAGTACCCAATAACCGAGCCTCTCCGGGCTCAAACCAACCAACTGGAGAACGACACCGCCTCCCGTATAAGGGCTCATAAGGTGCCATTTGAATACTCGATTGGTAGCTATTGTTTTAGGTAAACTCCGCAAGCGGCAAGAACTGACCCCAAGAACCCTCGAAATTCATAACACAGAAGCAAAACATATCCTCTAAGATCTGGATGGTGCGCTCGGACTGTCCTGTCTGAGGGTAAAATGTTGTACTCAATTCAACCCGTGTGCCTAGATCACGTTGTATGGTCCTCCAAAAATACGATGTGAACTGTGTGCTCGATCAAAAATAATGGACACCAGCACACTGTGAAGACGAACAATCTAGTGGATATAGATCTCAGCCAGTCTCTCTGAAGAATAGGTAGTCACCACCGGAATGAAATGCGTCGACTTAGTCAATCTATCAACAATGACCCATACTATGTCAAATTTCTTCAAAATCTGTGGGAGCCCAACAACGAAATCCATGTAATACGCTCCCACTTCAACTCGGGAATCTCAAGTCTCTAAAACAAACCACTAGCTCTTTGATGCTCATACTTTACCTGCTAGCAATTCAAACATCGAGTCACTAACTCAACTATATCCTTCTTCATTTTTCTCCACCAATAATGTTGCCTCAAATTCTGATACATCTTGGCAGCAGCCGGATGAATGGAATACCGTGAACTGCAGGCCTCTTCAAGAATCAACTCACGCAACCCCTACATATTGGGCACACAAATCTAACCCTACATCCGCAACACCCTATCATCTCCAATAGAAACCTCCTTGGCATTATCGTGCTGCACCATGTCCTTAAGGACAAGCAAATGGGGGCCATCATACGGAAACTCTCTGATTTGCTCATACAAAAAAGGCCGAAAAACCGTGCAAGCAAGAACTTGACTAGGCCCCGAAACATCTAACCTCACGAACTGAGTGACCAAGGCCTAAATATCCGATGCTAGCGGTCTCTCACCAACTGGAATACATGCAAGGCTACCCATACTCACAGCCTTTTTACTCAAGGTGTCTGCCACCACAATGGCTTTCCCGAGATGGTACAAAATGGTAATATCATACTCTTTTAACAACTCTAACCACCTCCGCTGCCTCAAATTTAGATCCTTTTGCTTGAACAAGTGTTGAAGACTCCAAGGATCCGTGAATACCTCACACGACGTGTCATTGAGGTAATGCCTCCAAATATTCAATGAATTGAACAATGGCTGCCAACTCTAAGTCATGAACAAGGTAGTTCTTCTCGTGAACCTTCAAGTGCCGAGACGTGTACGCAATCACCCTGTCACCCTACATCAATATTGTACCAATCCCAATACGTGATGCATCGCAATACACAATGTAATACCTTGAACCCGTAGGCAACACCAACATTGGAGGTGTAGTCAAAGCAGTTTTGAGCTTCTGAAAGCTTAACTCACATTCATCAGACCACCTGAATGGGGCACCCTTCTAGGTCAATCTAGTTAATGGGGCTGCAAAAGATGAAAACCCCTCCACGAATCGGTGATAACCTGCCAAACCTAGGAAGCTCCGAATCCCTGTAGCTGAAGTAGGTGTAGGCCAATTCTGAACTGCATCAATCTTCTTAGAATCCACTTTAATGCCCTTAGAAGATACCACATGCCCCAAAAAGGCAACCTAATCCAACCAAAACTTACACTTTGAAAACTTGGCATATAACTTACTATCCCTCAAGGTCTGAAGTACAACCCGAAGATGCTGCTCATGCTCCTTTCGACTGTAGGAGTATACCAAAATATCACCAATGAAGTCGATCACAAAAGAATCCATATATAGCTTGAATACCTAGTTCATCAAATCCATATATGCTGCTGGGCATTTACCAAGCCAAATGATATCACTAGGAACTCATAATACTCATACTGAGCCCGGAAAGTTGTCTTATGGACATCCGATGCCCTAATCTTCAACAGATGGTAGCCATATCTCAAATGAATCTTTGAAAATATCTTGGCACCCTAAACCTCATCAAATAAGTCATAAATCCTCGGTAATGGATACTTGTTCTTCATAGTGACTTTGTTCAGCAGCCGACAATCAATACACATCCTCATCGTACCTACCTTCTTCTTCACAAATAACACAGTTGCACCCCCAAGGAGAGACACAAGGTCTATAAATCCCTTATTGAGCAAATCCTATAATTGCTCCTTTAATTCCTTCAACTTAGTTGGGGCATACAACATGGTGGAATAGAAATGGGCCGAGTGCTCGAAGCTAAGTCAATACAAAAATCGATATATCTGTAGGCTGGCATCCTCGGCAAATCTGCAGGAAACACCTCCGAAAACTCACGCACAACTGGTACTAAATCCATGGAAGGAACCTCCGCACTAGAATAAAGAATATAGGGAAAATATGTTAGACATCCCTTCTCGACCAAATGTCGAGTCTTCACATAAGAAATAACCTTGCTAGTAGAATGGCGAGGAGTCCCTCCACACTCTATTCGAGGAAGCCCTGGCAAGGCTAAGGTCACCGTCTTGGCGTGACAGTCCAATATGGCGTGATAAGGTGACAGCTAGTCCATGCCCAAATCACAGTCCACCATATCAAGAAGTAGGAGGTCTACACTAGTCTCAAGGCTCCTGATAGAAACCACACACGAATGATAAACACGATCTACAATAATAAAATCTCCCACAGGCATGGACACATATAGGAGCACTCAAAGAATCACGAGGCATAATTAGATATGACGAAAAATAGGATGACACATAGGAATAAGTAGAGCCTAGATCAAATAGAACTGAAGTATCTCTATTGTAAACTGGAACAATACCTGTGATGACGGCGTCAGATGACTCTGCCTCAGGTCTAGCTGGAAATGCATAAAGACGGGGCTGGGCCCTACCACTCTGACCTTCGCCACTTGGGCAACCTCTAGCGGCTAGCCTCCACCTCTAATGGCCTGACGTCTACCTCTAGAAACCTGACCCCTGCCTCTAGCTGGCTGTGCAGGCGGTGGAGCAACCAGTGCTGGTATAATGGCACGAGAACCCTGCTGAGTTCTGCTGCTCATCAATCTAGGACGATACCTCCTGATGTAACCTATGTCCCCACACGCAAAGCACTGCCTCGGCTACTAAGGTTGCTAAAGCTGAGACTAACCTTCATGGCCCGAATAACCATTGTAGTAACTTTAAAGCGGTGGTGCATTGAGAGAAGCTGAAGGTGTAGTGAATCCTGGTTGCTCAAGACAATACCCATGAGAACCGTGACCGCCCAAAGCATAATGGGCTACCGGAAGAGCTGACTGAATCGGCCCAGGGGTATGGCCTCTACCAAAAGAACCTCTGCCTCCAGGCTCCAGATGAAGCACCACAGAATCCACCGAAATAACGAGGCCTCTTCTCAGATACTTCCCCTCTATCCTGACCACGAACCATCTCGATCCGTCTAGCAATCTCTACTGCTCTCTAGAAAGAAATATCATCCTCCGTCTCCTTGATCATCTAAAGCCTAATGGCGAAGGTAAAATCATCAAACCTTCTCACCCTCTCTCTATCAGTGGGAATCAAGATAGTTGCATGACAGTCTAGGTCCACAAATTTGGTCTCGTACTAGGTGATGGTCCTGCCACCCTGCTAAAGGCACTCGAACTGCCTACAGTACTCCTCTCTCAGAGTGAAAGGAATAAACTTCTCTAGGAATAGCTGTGAAATTTGATCCCAGGTATGTGCAGGTGAACCAGCCAGTCTGTTTCGCTCAAAATCCTGCCACCATCTCTTAGCAGAACCGGTCATTTGGAACACTACACACTCGACCCCATTGGTCTCAATAATACCCATATTGTACAACACCTCGTGGCAATGGTCCAAGTAATCCTATGGGTCCTCAGAAGGTCCACCGCTAAAATGAAGAGGAAAGAGCTTGGTGAACTTATCCAACCTCATCAATCCCTTAGAAGACATCGCAGGCCTCTCCCCGGGCTGTGTAGCAACAACAGGCTGAACTACCCCAACTGTTGGAACTGTCGGTGTCTGGTATAGGGGAGCCATCTGCTCCGGAGTGTGAGTGGCGAGAGTCTGTGCTCCTCCTCTAGCCTGAGAGACGGTTGGTGCCATAGGAAATACCCTGGTCTGAGCCACAATCTCCATGAGTCCAACTAAGAGGACTAGAGCGTCCTGAAGTATGGGAATGGCAAAAAATCCCTCTGGGACCTGAGCAAGTCTGACTGGTGCAGTCTGAACTGGGGCCTCTTCCTCATGATCAATTTGAGGCTCCACAACAGGTGCCGCTGCTCGTGCCCTAGGCTGAGCTCTGCCTCTACCTTGGCCCCTACCTTAGCCCTTGCCCCTACCCCAAGTAGTAGTTGTAACAGGGGGTTCTGGCTCCTACCCGGTTGTAGACACTGCGCGAGTTCTCACCATCTGCGAGAGACCAAGAGTAGAATGGTTTAAACTTCAAAGATGGAAATAAGCCACACGATAGAGAAATAAAGAAGTGAATTTTTTTTTTTAAAGCCTTATAGTCTCTAGAAGATAAGTACAGATGTCTTCGTACTGATCCTCCAGACTCCACTAAGCTTGCTCATGACTCGTGTGACCCATGCAACCTAGCGCTCTCATACCAACTTGTCGCGACCCGAAACTCCCACCCTCGGGACCGCAATGGCACCTAATATTTCACTTGCTAGGTAAGCCAACGTTAGCTAAATTTATTAACCGATTTTAACAATTCAAATCAAGACGATATCAATAACAACCACGATAGTCTGAAATAGGGTGACATAATACTGAATAACGTAATCCAAATACAATCCTAGAAACTGGAGTCACGAATACATGAACGTCTAGCGTGCTACAGTTTATAGCCTGAATAAATACAACTGTTTGAATCTAAGTAAACAACAAAGATGAAATAGAAGGGGACTTTAGGGTTGCGAACGCCGTGGAGCTATACCTCATGTCTCCACAAGTAGCTGGATACGGGCAATCTCACGATGCGCTACTGGGATCAACTCCAGTATCTACACAAGAAATACAGAGTGTAGTATGAGTACAACCGACCCCATGTACTCTATAAGTGTCGTGCCTAACCTCGACGAAGTTGTGACAAGGCTAAGGCAGGCCACTTACAACAACTTGTATGCAATAATTAATAATAACAGGAAAATAGGAAGTGGAAGTAAAGCAATTAATTCGTGAAAAAAAATTCGAAATTCAACTACCAGAGAGTCCACATTAACAAGTCTCATAGTCTCAAATCAAAATACCGAGGCCAATTCAACAATCACAAACAAGTACCACATATGCAATCCGTTGCGGCGCAACCAAATCCCACCATATCATCATCTGTCCATGTCATAATCCATCTTTATTCCACCATTTTAGTTCATTGCCTTTCAATTTCCGTTGCGGCGTGCAACCCGCTCCCCAAACAATTTCAATCGTCAACACAAACAGTTCAATAACCAAATTTACCAGAATTTCTACATCAAAAGGATAATTGTACAAGGCAATAAAGAACCATAGAATAATCAAAAAATCTCTAACAAATCGAAGTTTCAACATTACCAATTCATCGATATCTAACAACTAAACAGCTCAAGCAAGTGAAACCACGTTATAGAATGCAACAAATCTTACAAAATAATAGGACAAATAAATCATGTGACAATTAAAGTATACATAGCAAGTAGGACAAATAGCAAAAATAAGCATAGAGTCAAGGGAGGAACAGACAAATTAAGGCAAAGGGATAATTAAATAACAAGTAACAATTATGGCATCGAAGTCGAATAAAGGCATGTAACAATAAAAGCATGGAGCAAGATATATCATGAAATAAATGAAAACATGGAAATTAATATCATGACGGCGTACGTACACTCGTCAACTCACATATACGCCGCTCACAACATAATTCACATAACACATAGTTCAAGAATTCTTAATTCCCTCAAGTCAAGGTTAGACCTAACACTTACCTCACTTCGCGAATCAAAGAAATCAACCAACTACAATCTTGCCTTTTGAACAAGCCTCCAGACCAACCCAATCTAGCAAATTATCGATCAAATGATTCAAACTACGTTTAGAAACTACCCATTAATGAAAGATTTTCATTTTTGATCTTTTTAAAAAACTTAACAAAACTCAACCCCGGGTGATTAAAAAAGTCAAAGCTCTAGGTTCAGACCAAAACAGGATTACCTATTCATCTCGAGCTCGGTTATGTGATTTGTTTCGAAATCTGACCCCAGTTCGAGGTCTAAATCTCAATTTTACAAAATTCTCAATTTCTACCCAAATCCCTAATTTCTACCATGGAAATCCTATAGTTGATTTTGAAATCTCATGAAAAGTAATGGGGAATTGAAAGGATATGGATTAAAGTTACTTACCAATGAATTTGGTAAGAAAAATCTATTGGAAAATTGCTTTTTGAGTGTTTAGGAATGAGAAATGGAGTAAAAATGAGTTAACTGCCGATTTTTCCCTCTTTTACCCAGTTGCAGATGTCGCAATTGCGATGTCTTGTTCACAATTGCGACTATCGCATATGCGAACTATGCATCAGAAGACCAGATGTCGCAATTGCGACAAATAGAATGCAAATGTGAAGTGCCCTCCTTCACAAAAGCGACCAAATTCTGCGCAAACGCGAAGATGCCCAAACTTTACATAGCATCGCAATTGTGATGATAGAGTCGCAAATGCAGATACAGGACAAATCGCAAATGAGCCTCTTTTCTTACAAATACGAGAACCCCCATTCCGCAGCCCATGCTCGCAAATGCGATGAGGTGATCATAGAAGAAAGGCTTACATTTTCGAGACAGACCTTGCATCTCGCAAATGCGAGATCTGCAGTACATCACCAGAAGCAGAAGTGCACTAGCTAGTTCATGTCATCTAAAACTCTTCAAAACGCGTCCAAAACTCATCTGAGCCCCTCGGGCTCTAAATCAAACACGCACACAAGTGTAATAACATCATATCAATTCTCTCGCGTGATCAAATAAACAAAATAACATCTAAATCTACAAATCCGACATCAAAATGAATGAAATTTCAAAGGAAACTAAAGAACAACGAGAATCACATCAAAGCATCCGAATCATGTCAAACCAACTCCGAATTGCACAATATTTTGCAGACGATTTTTAAAAAGTAATACGGATCTATACCAAGTCTCAACATCAAAAATCCGAACCCATTAGCCATGAAATCAACTTACGGTCAATCTTAGAAAATTTCCAATCTTTCAAAATAATATTTTTTGGCAAAATGAGTCAAACCAACCTAGGGATCTCCGATTTCAATTCCGAACATATGCCCAAGTCCAGAATCACGATACGGACCTATCGGAATCGTCAAAATACCGATCCAAGGTCGTTTTTACAAAATATTGACCGTGGTCAACTCAAGTTGTTTTTAAAGCCAAAAGTCATGTTTCTGCAAATTTTCACATAAAAGCTTTTTTAAAAAGTGCCACGGATCCCGCACACAAATCAAGAAATATCAATTAAAGCTAACGGAGGTCTCGAAATATGAAATAATAATTAGTGCTCAAAATGACCTATCGGGTCGTCATAGATCTTTTTATCCCCTTTTCCTGTCTTTGACTTCAGTGGGGCATTTCCTTATCTTCTTTGATCGTCGTTGCTCACGAGTGAGTTAAGATAGAATATCTTATATGAATAGAATTCAGTATTCAAGGAAGAATAAGTAGTCAAGGCAGGACGGAGTGAACCAATCTTAGTCAACAGGACTCAGCTTTGATCGTTATTACTTTTGCAGGAGCTATGGTGTCATTCCTTGCGGCAACCACTACAATATTACAGAATGATCAAAAGAGGGTCATAGCTTATTCAAATTGCAATTATGCTATATGATCTTTTCTTGTGGCATCCCTAACTATTCGGTTAGCGTCTTTCACTTAGTTAATCACGCGATTTTCAAAGCATTACAATTCCTAAGTGCAGATTCGGTGACCTGATTTTGGAAGCGGTCGAGATGCCTTTGCTGGGGAACCCTTCCTTGCATTCTTTTATTTATTCACTTCAATCGCCCATGATTAAGAAAAAGGTAGATAAACAGAAATTTTTTTCTTTCAAAGTCGTCGCGTGGAACTCGAGCAAGATTTCTTTCAACTTCCGAGAAGCATAAGAACTTCTCGTATTCAAACCCTTGGTGAATGCTTCAGCTGCCCATTCATCCGGAACGATCAGGAGCAACTTCCTTTCCTTCTGGAATCGGGTTACAAATTCCCGCAGCAACTCGGACTCTTCTTGTGCAATCTTGAATATATCGGCCTTTCGAGCCTGCACATTTCTGGCCCCTGCATGGGACTTAATGAAATAATCTGCGAGCTTCTTGAAGGAATTTATGAAATGCTCGAACAATAGCGAATACCATGTCAGGGCTCCTTTCATGAGAGTCTCTCGGAATCTTTTCAGCAAAACTATATCGATCTCGTGGGGGAGCTAAATCGTTCCCCTTCACTGTCGTTCTATAGGTGGTGATATGCTCCTGAAGGTCTGAAGTCCCATCATTTTTCGGCATGTCGGGCATTTTAAACCACTTTGGGATCAATTCCGGCACCGCGCTTGGTTGTAGCTCTTTGAGTCTGGTCCTTTCAACACCGTCAGTGCAACGGGGATTTAGTCCATCAGGGCGTTCACTTCCCTCATAAACCGTATGAGTTCGTTTTTGAAGGGATCACTCTCATTGTTGTGACCGGATACGTTCCCCCGAGCCCCATCGAAGCCAACCTCGCCCCTTGGGGTGTTGTTATCGACCCTCTGCGTTGTTTGATTTGCACCGGGAGGAACCGAACCTCGTCCATTTGCGTTATTGGAAGCACCCGATAGCGCCTGTTTTAGCTCTGTCATAACCTTATCCTGTCGTGTGAGATGGCCTAGAATGGCCTCTTGTTGCTCCCGCAGGACCCTTACCACTTCAACGACATGCTCTTCTTCAGCATCATCAGGAGTCGGCTCCCGAACATGTCGCGGGTACTGCCTGCCGTGGACCGGTGTGGCCTCGTCCCCCTCACTATGGGTATCACTGATTAAATCCTCATGCTAAGACCGATTTCCTTGGGCCTCAAGGTTCTGTGTGTTGTTAACACGATTATCTGCCATTTTCTATGATATTTTGCTAAGAAAATAATCAAACACGTTAGTAAAAGAGGCAAGGACCAACTTAATTACACAACTGCCTAAAAACGCCCCACGGTGAGTGCCACTGTTTATCAGTAAAACAGTACAGTTAAATTTATGCGTAGTTTCTAGACAGGTGAATTAATTTGATCCTGAAATAATAGATGAATTGGATAAAAATATAATACTTAGCCTTCAATTGGAGACAAAATAGCAGAAATAGTAGTTCCGGGAGCAGGGCTTTCGGGCACAACAACATTGATATAAAAAAAGAAGCAGATAAAATTATATTAAGCTTTGAATAGAGTGTAGAGTATGTTTGCCAGAAAATTTGTATCATTTACAATGATAATGAAGCTCATTATTTATAGTTGCACCTTGGGAACAAGGTCCTAGGATCAATCCCCTCTCTATTGTCAATTATGAGGGTCACTGAAGAATGTGTAACGGCAGACAGTGAATGCATATTTTTTTTAATGGGCAGTATACTTAATGCTGTAGAATATACTTTATTAAATGCTACCTTGTGGCAGACATTTATTTCATCTTGATGAGTATCATTCTTTCGGTAACAGACGGGATCATTGCCTTCGGTTTCAGCTATCTTCTGCCTTCGGCTCCACGTGTCATTTCCTCATGCAATCATTTAATATAACATATTTTACCCTAAACAAATTTGAAATTCAGGGTTAAGTGTGCTAAATTTTTGAACTACTAATTTAAAATTTTGGACATAAGATTCGAACTTCTGGACACAATTTTTGAACTTTAGGACACGATGTCCTGAAGTTTGAACTTTGAGATTTAAACTCTAGGACGTCGTGTACTAAAAATTGAACAAAATTAACTAAATTTTAAACAATATACTTAAAAATGGCTACCTGGTGTCATTTCCACGTTAAAAAAGATCTTAAGTGATTTTAGCCGCCTTCCTTAGGTGTTAAATTTGAGGGGTTTCGATAGCTTTAAGTAAAGTGTGTTTAATTTGTAACTAAGGATGAGTGTGTGAAGCTGCTGCCTGCTGGAAAAAGATTTGGTGGTTGGGGTTGATATCATATGCTTGAAACGTGGGCAACAGTCATATACACAATTAAATAGGATCATAACGGCCAACAAATAAAATTTAAAAAATGATAAATGAATTCTGAAGTGGTTCTTCTTTTGGTCTACCAAGTAACTAAAGAGAATCGTTTTTTAGAATGTTGTGCTAGTTAGTTTGTGTTGGTTTTTAATATTATTAAGTGGGCGTCTGAACGTAAGAATTGCACAATTTCAAAAAAAAAAAAAAAGTAAAAAAAAAAAAATTTCAAGTGAAAATGATATTTGAAAATTAGAGTTGTGTTTGGACATGAATATAATTTTGGGCTGTTTTTGGATTTTTGTGAGCTATCTGAAGTGAAAACTTTGAAATATAGCTTTATGGAGTTCTTTAAATTTTCGAAAAATTCTGAAATTCATCTTCAGGTGAAAATCGAAAATTCATGGTTAAACATTGATTTCGAAAAAAAATTTCGAAAAAATGAATCTTTTTTATGGCCAAACGGGCCCTAAGTTTCACGTGATTTAAAGTTCTTTTTTCTTTTTCTTTAAAAGAATTTTAAGTATAACTAATCCTAGGGTATGCACGTTTGCATATACCCTATGTAGGGATATTCATAGTTCGGTCTGAATCGATTTTTTTCTTAAAAGAAATCAAACAAAAAAAGTCGATTTTTTAAATATGCAACCACACCAAACCAATTAAATCGATTTTTTATCGATTCGGTTTATGCCGATTTCTATCGGTTTTTTCAGTTTTTTCTTAAAGATGAGACATACACTATCAAACACATGTTCTGGCGATTACATTTTCGACGTAACACTATCAAACCAATTGCACTTTGAGAAATCTATCATTTACAAAGTTATATTGATGATAATATAAATAGTGATGAATAATTTAAGGACTCAATTAAAAATATATTATACATAACATGAAATAGATTCTCGTACTTAGCAAAAGAACGCAACAACTAGAATGTAAAGACAAAGAACTAGATTATTATAATAGCAAAGAGCTAGACTAAAAGTGCAAACGATTAACATACCATAAAATTTTAGAAACTTTGTATAAAAATGTACATATATATAGGTGTAATAATAAATTTTAAATAGCTACTTTTATAGTCACTTTTTTGGTTATATTTTTATTAAAGCCGAAATCAATAAAAGTTTATTCTGTTTTTAAATTCAAAACCAAACCAATCAATTTTTTGGTTGGTCTATGAACACTCGTGTCCCTATGTTATGATTAAAATCTTTTTAAATCCAGTTAGATATTATTAAAAGTATACCTTGAGTTATAGATAAAAGTTTAAAAAATAGTATAAATTATTTAAAAAATGAATATGAATTCTATTTATCTAATTCTATAATGAATGAAATATAACCCCATAGAAGTCCTCATATGCTTATTTGGATTAAAAAAGAATTTGTATTTGGTTTAGAAGTCCAAAAAGAATAAGCACAACATGTTAACTTATATTAATATTGGAATAATAAAGGATCATCGCAGTTATAAAATACTATGGATATGATGAGTTTTACTTATTATTCATTATAATATTACTTTATTATTATGTATGTATGTTTGTGTTATAATAATTATTCTTAGTTTTGGAGACGTATTCGCATTCAAATTTGTTGTACAGAAGAAAAAAAAAATATTACTATTATTTGTTGGATAAGCAGCAAAGTTCCTGAAAAACATTCTCATAACACAAAATAGTTAGAATTTCCTTTTTAATATGTAATTTTATCTTTTATTTAAGCTGGGAGATCATAAATTTTGAAAATAATTTTACTGCTTCTC
Source organism: Nicotiana obtusifolia (assembly GCA_002018475.1). Lineage (NCBI taxonomy): Eukaryota > Viridiplantae > Streptophyta > Magnoliopsida > Solanales > Solanaceae > Nicotiana > Nicotiana obtusifolia. The sequence continues at coordinate 28,151 of MCJB01052153.1, read as the reverse complement.
GAAAAGATATTTTGCTAATTTTTGAATTGAAGAAGATTTGATTGCTTCTTAAAAAAGTATTTTTTATTTATGATAGAAATTTTAGGAGTTTGTTCTTTTACGTGTTTTTCCTTTATGTTGAAAGTTTTAGGAATATTTATCTTTTCCTTTTATCATGTAGTTTGATTCCCTTCATAAGTACATTTCGTATACAAGTTTTAGGGTACGCGCTTTTGCGTGTGTATCTGCATTAATGAGTATATAATATTAAAAAGTTACATCAATATTTTTAACAATATATTTGAGTTATAAAATAAAAATTAAATAAAAAAAATATAAGTTTATGAAAATGGTAACTATCACGATCCAAGATCCGCTAAAAGTCGTGATGGCGCCTAACACTGCCGTTAGGTAAGCCAACGGTGATCTATCAACTTACTTACTCTTTTTTGTAATTTGAAATCAAAATTTTCCTCAATTAAATCGTATGAAATAGAATTTACAGAGTAAATGATAATTTTTACACAACAACAATAATGAACAACCTGTAGGAAACGCCAAAACCTGGTGTCACAAGTATATGAGCATTTCCTAAGAAGTACAATAATAATAAAACATCTGTCCAGAATGTAAATAAGACAGGATAAAATAAATAGTACGATGGAGATTCGGTAGACTACGATGCGTAGCCTGAGTTGCAACTCACGTATGGTCTCCTCAACAGATGCGCCGACGCGCCAAGATGATCACCAAATGACATGTCAGATCCAGCACATTTAGTGCAGAAGTGCAGCATGAGTACGTAAATCAACGCGTAGCCAGTAAGTATCTAGCCTAATCCAGGAGAAGTAGTGACGAGGAGTCGACATTGACACTTACTAGAGGACCAAATAAATAATATGATAATCCATAACTGATATGAAGTGCACAACAACAGTGGAGTAAATCTGAAATTTCATAATTTTCCAATTATTTCTTTTAAAGTATAAATTTCTCGATCTTGTATTCTACCTTAATAGCTCAGAAAATGCCAAGTGTCAATACCATATAAATAAAATACCATAAAATGCCGGGCATCAATGAAAGGTTTATCTCGTGAACATTCGGACTATTAGTGATATAACGCACGATTCTGCCGAGGTCGTTCGGCACGATCCAGAATAATGTGTACACTGCCGAGGGTCGTACGACACGAACCATAGATGCATCTATATACTGTCGAGGCATTCGGCCCGCTCCACAAGAAAGGAAGGAAGTTATTGAATTACGAGACACGTGTTTCCAATACAGTACATGAGCACATGATGAAGTAACTCGCCCACAACTCAAAGTGTTAAGGCTCGGCCTAGTATACATATATTTATTTCTAAATCAAATTCAATTATAACTTTAACTAATTAAGATAGCAGAATGAGTTCAAATAATTCAATTATTACATGAAAAAGTCCTAAGTCTACCTGGACATAAACATGCTTTAGCTACGTACAGACTCTTGTCACCTCGTACGTACGTAACACCCACAATTAGTTGCACATAATAATAAATATCATTTAGGAGGTAGTTTCCCCCTCACAAGGTTAGACATGAGACTTACCTCGCTTCGAAGTTTCATAACCGGCTCCAATGCCTCTCAAACACCTCAAATCGATGCCCGTTTCTCCAAAACTAGTGAGAGAAATGTGGAAATGGATAAATATATAGTCTATTACCCATAATTAATCAATTAATAACAATCCCCAACTCCGCTCGAAAAGTCGATAAAGTCAACCCTCAGGCCTACGTGCCCGGATTACAATAATTTTGAAGATACACCTTACCCATAACACCACGAACTCAAATATATAAATTATTCCAAATTTCATGTCCAATTTTGTGGTAAAAATTTAAAAATACCAAATTCTAGATTTTTTACCAAAAATCCCAAAATTTCTACTAATTTTCATGTTTAAATCCATATACAAACCATGAATTTAACTTGTAATAGGTGGGAATCACTTACCTTGTATTGCCTGATGAAAATCTCCCCTTGAAGCTCTCCAAAAATCGTCCCAACCAAGTGAAAGTAAAAGAAAATAGGCCAAATCCTGTTCTTAAAACAACACTGCCCAGTGACCTTTCGCACCTACGGTCCCCAGGTCACTTCTGCGACAGTCGCTTCTGCGGTTTCAATCTTGCACCTGCAAGAACCCAGGCCAAGTTGCCTACCGCATCAGCAGCTCCTCTAGCGCTTCTGCGGCTCCTCATGCGCAGGTGCGAATCCGCTTTTGCGGAACTCAACCGGATCTACAGTCCCAGCCTTCCCTACTATTCCGCTTCTGCGCTCAGGGACGTTGCATCTGCGCCATCGCAGATGCGAAAATGGTCTCACACCTGCGTAACTGCCCAGCTCGTCTAGAACCGCTTCTGCGACCCTCTTGGATATGCGGCTCCGCACTTGCGGCCAAAACCTCGCAGGTGTGGTTACACTAGATGTGCTGCCACCAAAAATTGCATAAGGCCAAATTCTCACTCTGATTCGTTCCGAATCAAACCCGAGGCCCCCGGGACCCTATCCAAACACACCAATGCATCCCAAAACACGACATGGACTTAGTCAAAGCCTCAAATCACGCCAAACAACATCAAAACTACGGATCGACGATCAAAATCCTTCTTTAAACTTTCAAACCTTTAAACGTCAACGAACGCGCCCGCACCATATTAAAACATTCCGGAAACCAAACTTTGAGCGCAAGTCATAAATCACAATATGAACCTATTTCAAGGCTCGAAATCCCAAATGGACATCAATAACACCAAAGTTCACCTCAAACCAAACTTAAGAAATTCTTAAACCTTCAAAATGCCAACTTTCCATAATAAGCGCTGAAATACTCCCGGGTGATCCACGCAAACCTTAGCCAATTCTTCCAACTTAAAGCTTTCGAAATTAGAATTTTCTCTCCAAATCAACTCCGAACTTCCAGAAATTCAATTCCGACCACATGTACAAGTCATAATAACTGAAGTGAAGCTACTCAAGGCCTCAAACCACTGAACGGCATGCTAGAGCTCAAAATGACCAGTCGGGTCATTACATTCTCCCCCACTTAAACATACATTCGTTCTCGAACGTGCTAAGAGCTGCTCCGAAGTTGTGCAAAATATTTGTTTAACACCTCGTGCACCTACTCATGCCACCACAATCCAGTTGAACATATTAGCTCGAGTCGATCCTCCCTTTTATTTAGTCAATATGCCGTAGAACCAAATTCCAACCTCCGAATTTCTCTACAAGACCTGATTCTAACATATGAACATCGTACCAATCACCACACACTGTACCAAAACATGATCATGCACCTATGCTGAAATCACACCATTCACCACATAAGTCGGTTACCTATAATAACATCCCTCAAACACAACATCTGCAATTTCATGAATTCAATGCCCACAATACACCCCATAACACATATAAGCCATGTTCCAATTCACGTAATACTGCCACGACAAAAGAGACGTGTAGAAACTCATAACCACCTGCCGAATCAATAAACCATGGAGTCTCTCCTCCGGACAAGAACCATTACCTCATTCTGAAATGAATAACGACATTTTCTCTTTAATGTACCTTATATAAATCTTATTGCACTAATTTCAAGTCCAATCCCATCTCACCTAGTACAACCTGCTCAGGCAATAAGCCACTTCAAACACCATTTAAGACCTTATGCAGCACCATCAAAGCGGCAGCAAGCTACCACTCGAATATAACTCATAAGGAAGAATGAACTCTAACAGGAAATTACCCAGCCCGTGTAACGAATAAAACGGCTGAATATATGCTATGAACCTACCTCAAGGATGAAAAACAAGACACACAAAATAAGTTCAAGGAACTATGCACAACATCTCGCTGTTGCGGCGTGCAACACGATCCACATAACATGCCCGTGGGGGCGTGCCACCCGATCCAAACAACATAACCGTGGTAGCGTGCCACCCGATCCGCATATAACAATCAGAAGAAAACACACACATCAAGCTGTAATGCTTATATTTACGAAATGCCCGGATATCGACCATAAGCACGACAAGTGCATAATACAAATCCTGGAGAGACGGATAGCGCCATACGCTACGAAATCCAAGCACAACTAAGGTGCAATGAATGACCTGCATCTTGAAAGCCATCCTGCTACATAACACCACAAGCTACACGAGACTCCAACACGTGTGCGAATAATCAAATCATCTCACTACCTACATGGCACAATAGAGATTACGCGGAATAGCTAACGACGTTAATAACATACAATGCCCGACGACTCCTCCGTAGGCAATACTAAGACGAACAAACACATCCGACCTGATGTAGAGCACACACTCACATTAGACCCACCAACGGACCTCAAACCGATTCTGATCATACCAAACTAAGCCAATAACCTTCAAGGATCCACAATGGCCCATTTCATGCCACACACCGGCAGCCGTCCACTCCGTACTAAACTCCCACAGTTCACAACCAAAGGAATAGAGCGCCTTCTAGGCATAAACTCTCACATTAATGATAGTACCACAAATCTCCGTACTTGGTTTCAATCTTTAACAATCAAGTGACTATCATGTCACACTCATACAAATCTCCCCATGGATTATGCTTGCACGACCTTCCGCACCAAGTAGCAAAGTCTGCACCTCCATACCACCAACCGTACTAATCTGTAAAGCAATTCAAGAATCCGCAAATCAATACACAAAGCCGCTTACACAAAACGTCGTTCTCAGGCGACGCTAAAGAAAATGCCAGCTTACTCTAAACATCTGAATTCTCCCCTGCTCTTTCAAGCTCGTGATATTCTTGTCAACACCAGACCGTAACCTTGATCCTCAACTTTCAAACTCTCATGTCACTTATTGCGCCTATCACGTCGCTACACGAGAATACAAGGATTCATCATAACCCCTGAACTATTAGTAGAATAAATACTTCATTGGCTAGAAACCTTTCATTTAGCTCATTCAGAAGAACCAATGCAACACGCAACTGAATTCCCAAACCGTAAAAAATACAAACCTCATGTTATGATCTAAACCGCCATGACTTTTTTCGGAATTCATTTACATAACAAGGCCATTTGAATCAAATACCTCCCAAATCAATCAAGTTATGGTGGCTGTCAAGCCTGCATGTACATCCACAAACCACATGTATAACTTTACACACTGAAGGAACTGATCATTGCCACAATTATGCCGATTCAACCATTACTAACCAACTCAACTTCTTCCAACTCACTCTCGACTTGCCTTAGAAATAATAATAGCTCCGTTCAAAAATGTAACAAACCAAATTCGCACTCATCCCGAGTGACCCTCATCATGATACCACATCGTCTCCTTACTCATAAAGCATCTCATACTCTCTTTACGAGCACAATAGTATCTCCAACTAGTACACCCATTTTGCAAGACCTTCCGCAAATCCGATGCTCTTTCTTCCTTTCCTCCAATACTGCACCGCATACCCGATGATAACATAGAATATTCCAAGTCTCGTTCATAATCCACTGTGAAAACTCGATCCTTATCCACTCGACGGACTCGAAATCCTTAGGCACTACACTTTAATTCTTAAATCCACTAGGACCGTTGTTGAGAGTCACCCACTCTGACCTGATCCCTATTATAACCAAACATCAACGCTATGCTAGCACATGAACACCCTCTCAAAGAAGCAACCGGCTGAATTCTTTTCCCTGTACAATACATCCACAAGAAGCATAAAATCCGGGTCTTCCCAAAACCTGCACCTCAATCGATAAGGCGAAGTATAACACACATTCATCAAGTTCCTTGCTCGAATTACTCCTGATATTTTCTTTTCTAAGTCATAAATAATTCACCAACGCATCGATAACCAGAAATCGCACAAGCAGACCATCATGCGATCCAGTCGTAGACTGTGGGGCTCCCCCTCTTAACTTTAAGTTACCATCACATATTGTAGAGCCCAACGATTCCTCCTTCTCAACTACCATGATCCCCTACCATTAACCTGCCAAATTTCTCAAAGTCATTTGTTAAGATTTTCATGAAGATTCTGAATCATCAGTCACAATCACATATTCGACCTCTTACCGGGTAGTAAGTAGTATTCTTCGCAGAAGCTTCGTCAACATCATGCAACCGCTAACCTGCTCACAGGAGATAACCCACATGTGAAATTTCATGCCGACATCTTCCAACGACGCTGCACCAGCTACAACTACCACGAGTTCAATAAATCCTCCTGAGCCCATGCTCGTCCACCAGCTGTACAAGTCTGTTCCTTCCCCATTAACATCAAGTGAAAGTTCAACAATACCTTCCAAACTCAAAGCCATGTTGCATCCAAAATGATAATCAAATATTTACACCCCTCTTTATTTCAAGCAAACTCCTTTCTGCCTTATGCAATCTTTCTCCGTACGGTAACCACCATTCCAATTATAATCCGTGGACCTAGTTACTTTCCACCGTGCCTCCTAAATCACTCTAATCTTCCTCAAGGTACGTGGCCATCCTACCACAGAATTCGTATGCTACTCCGCCACTCCCACTTCGGTCAAATCATCTACTTTAAGCAACTTCTCGACCTCCGCTACTCATACTTGACCTGCTAGTAATTCATCCGCCGCGAATCAAATCCATACCTGTAGCACCTAAACTAATGAGTTGCTACCAATTCTAAATCTCCTAGAAGATCATCTTTCACAAGCCATCAACATTAGAATTACCAATTAGATTTGGAACTACTGCACACTGCTATCTCTGACAACCGCTTCTCTGGCATCATTTCACAACACCCTGCCCCGAAGGCAAATCGAAAAAGACCAAAACACTGGCAAACCTTAATACGTTCAATAGGGACGGCGACACCATATCACAATTGAGAATTCCACCACGCTCGAAACTATCAAGTCTCGTTACTTCAGCAACAAAGGCCTGAACATCTATAGTTCGGTTGTCTTTCCTCCGATGGAATTAAATGCTAAACCCCTAAATCATGCATTGAGAAATCCTCCTTTCAAGTCGTTCACTACCTCGACACATAAACAAGCACCCTACCATTACACCAACGTTGTGCGGTAACAACGCCTGAACACCATAGTAATATGTGCGTAGCCTCGAAACCATTAGAAATATAGCTGCTGAGCTGAAATGACAGAACATCCTTCCGCAAGGCAACGATAATAGAATGCCCGAGCACGCAGGGAAAAATATCCTGCACTACGTCCGTAGTATCAATACAACTCCTCGATGTCTAAGTAATAACAAGCGCTTCACGTTGCATAAGATTGTGTAGGAAGGAAATAAAGGCACAAGCCTCAATGGAATCAAATCGCACGATGAGAAATCAAGAAGGGAAGTGCTCCTAACAGCCTTCTAGCCTCTCAAAGATAAGTACAGACGTCTCCGTATCGATCTGCAAGACTCTACTAGACTTGCTCATGAATTGTGAGACCTAAATGAACCTACCGATCCGATTTAAAGAATTATATAGATCTTATGCACAGACGTGTTTGAATTATCAACAAAATATTTAAAAAAAATTCAAATTACTGAAAAAAATGATGAACGATAATCACATTTATCTAACTCAATAAAAAAAATTAAAAAAATACCTTATTGTTTGGACTTTTGTTAAGGATAGATTTAGGTTTTCACGCCCTCCTTTCTAAATAATTTCGATCAATTATCACGATAAAAGATAATACATGCTAATATATGTTTTTACTTCCTTTGATTCAATAGTAGTTGGTACTCACGGTTAGCCACATATTTCTAATTAGATTATTAGGAATATCAATAATTACATCACCAACCTTAAATCTTAAAATTTTAGCAATCTCAAAATAGTCGTGAGCTCCTAAGTATAATTTCCGTACAATTTGCTTTATGTTTTCGTCTCTTGGTATTTTAGAGTTGAAGACTTCTAATGTCACTTGCATTATTGTTGTTCCGAATGAAATAACAAATTCTTAAATAATAAATTCTTATGAAAATTAACTTACTCGACACTTATAGCTAATCTTATTGTGATTACATTCCTAAATATTAAGATCTCCTATATAGTTTAAATAGAAAAGATTTAATAGGCAAAATTTTAGTTAATTTCTAAATATTAGAAAGTACAAATTAAACGATGATTTTGTCCTATATGATAATTTATTTTTAAGTAATAAATAATTAGATCAATGTTGCGTTGAAGTTCCGTTCTTTTATAATAGTCTAGAATGATTGAAGAAGACAATTACAAGTGAAACGTTATTTTCCTATATATTTAATAGTTTTAAATTTTCGTCTCACATTATTTATCACATAATTAGAATAAATTAATGTAAGTTATTATTGTAAATACTAAATGAAGTAAATTGTTCTTCATAAAGATTACTCGTTGATGTTAAAAATAATTTTATTCATCATGAATTCAATTAGAGTATCATTAGGATATCACTTAATTGTCGAACTACTTCAAAGAACGTCTACAACTTTTACTAATATTCCAAATAATTGACTTTTAACATTTAGTTATGGTATAATTTTAATCTGTTTTAAAATCCTATATTTGAGGTAGCCAGGTTAAACAAGGAAAGGCTTAAAAACTAATTCAACCATTTTTTCGGTCCTAATTATTAGAAAATAATTAAAAACTATTTTATCTAGTGTGAACTCTATTGTTAAAGGTAGGTGAACAATATTTCACTAAGGGGTTTCGCTTTTAATATAGTACTAGATTTAGTGTACGCGCGTTGCGCGTGCTTCTCATCTCAATGATTAATTTTTTTGTAAGAGAATTATACTTTTAAAAATTATATTTAAATTATAAAATTGAATATTGATCATATATAGCTAACTCAATAAAGCAATATTCACCTCAAATGTTAATTTAAAAAATTTATTAGTTGAATTTCACAAGTCATCGTGTTTCATTTTAGTTTCAGTAAATACACATCCAATTAAGAAAAAATTTAATATTCAAAATTTTAGTTGATTTGAAAAGTTAAAATATTTGAACAATAACTAAATAATAATGTTGTCCAATGTGAAAATCTGTTGACTTTATTATTTAAAGTTTCAAGAGAAAATTATATTAATAATTGGATATTACTTTTAATTTGCCAAATATAACGAGTACTTTTACTTTTGCGTTATAGCTTATGTATACCTATCTTTTAGTAGCTTCAAAGCAGAGCAAATCTGACTTAGTGACGTTTTGAATAATAAAAGAATCTTATAATTCAATTCAAACTTTAATATTAACTGTATTTAAATAAAAAAATTTATATAAAGTAAAAGTGTTTTAATTTTAAAGTCTTACATTAATATTATGATTTTCTACACAATTTAAATAAAAAATATTTAATAACTAAAAGTTTAGTTGATTGTGCCTATAAGACATAAACATATTCCAAGTAGCTAAAACGATGAACTCAGAATCCTATTTGAATAAGCAATAAGGATTCACGTTAATATTAGAGAGTCCTAAATATTTTATAATTTTATTCACGTAATATAGGATAGTTAAGATGGTACTTTTAGTTATGATACACAATTCCATTAAGGAATATATATATATATATATATATATATATATATATATATATGTTTAGTTGATTTTCAGTTCTTAAATATTAGAATTTTCTACAAATAAGGAAAACAATTTTAGTTCATTATAAAGTCCTTAATATTAGGAAAAATAATTTAATTATAATTTTATCTAGTGTGAAATTAATTTTTAAGGGTGAAAAAGGCGAATGACATTTCACTAAGGGGTTTCCTATTTTTAATATAATATATAGATAGATATAGATAGATAGATAATGATGTAGTTGTTATTAGATATGTTATTATACCTAATAACGTAAAATGTTAATTTATTACTTGACATATATGCATCAATTGATGTTTTTTCACGTTTCAACGGCCATTTCAAAATGTTAAACTCTTCATAGTCAATTATCTAGATATGTTGTATATTAAATGAACAAAAATGTGCAATATTTTAAGAAATAATTACAGAATAGTAGCAATATTAAAATGCCAAAGTAGACTTATGTAACGACCCGACCGGTCGTTTTGCTTTTTAGATCTCCGTTTTCCTAAATAAGACTTCCCGTATGTGTTTTTTCTGTTTTATGACTTGCGGGGATGGTTAGTTCGGGATTTGGAAGGGTTCGAGTTGAAATCGGAACACTTAGTTCCTTAATATTGGCTTAAAAGGGTTAAGTTTGACAGGGGTCAATATTTCTAGTAAACCTCCTCGGAATCGGGATTTGACGGTCCCAATAGGTTCGTATGATGATTTTGGACTTGGACGTATGTTCGGATCGGGTTTTGGATAACCCGGGAGCGTTTCGGCGCATAAAGTTGAAAGTTAACGCATTGAAGGTTTTAAAGTTCTTTAAATTTGTTTTGGAATAGGTTTTGGTGTTATCGAGGTCCGTTTGTGATTCCGAGCCTAGGAATAGTTCCGTATGGTGATTTAAGACTTGCATAAAAAATTGGTGTCATTCCGAGTGGTTTAAGTATGAATCAGCGTGTTCGGAGTAAGTTGGAAGAATTTGAAGTTCATAAGTTGATCCTATTGGTTTTGGGTTGCGATTCTTAGTATTAATGTTGTTTTTCGCAATCTGAGGGTGCGAGCGAGTCTGTTTTATGTTTACAAACTTGTTGGTATATTTGGACGAGGCCTTTGATGAACAGCTGAAGCATCAAGCTTCTGGTGCAATCGCACCTGCGGAGGGCCAGCCGCAGGTGCGAGCTCGCAGTAACGAGCCAGCAGCCGCAACAGCAGCCCAGCATGGGCAGTCTAGAAAGCGCAGATGCGGGACATGGTGTGCACCTGCGAATGCGCATGTGTGATGGAAGGAACCGCAGAAGCGGCCAAAGGCGCAGGTGCAGCATGCACATCGCAGCAGCGGTCTCGCAGAAGCGGGCCTATGGTCCGCAGATGCGGAAGGGAGAGCCGCATCTGTGAGGCTTTCTCCGCATAAGCGGAGCCGCAGAAGCGAAAGCCCTGGAGGCAATGAGGACCATTTATTGCGCACGTAGGCCATTTTTTATTCATTTATTTCACTTCTTGAGGCGATATTGGAGCTTCCTGAGAGAAATTTCCACCTAGCTATTGAAGGTAATTAATTCCTACCCAACGTAAGTTAAATACATAAATTATGGGTAGATTTTAACATGAAAAATTATGAGAATTTTGGGTTTAGATGAAAAACCTAGATTTTGATAAAAGGGATTTAATCACGAACATGATTATGGGCTGTGGGCTGGGGGGTGAATTTTAAGAATATTCCAATTTGGGATGGGTAATTACTCTAATAGCTAAAGTCACTAACTTCTAAGCGTATATTGATTAATATATACAATATTTGACTAGTTTCGGATTTTTCGGCACCGAGTTGAGGCTTTAGGGTGAATTTGAGGCCGGAAAGCGAGCTTTGATACAAGGTAAGTCTCTTGCCTAACCTTAAAAGAGTGAATTTACCCCGTAGGTGATTTAAATTGCTATTTGCTTCTAATTATGGGCGCTAGGTACGCACTGAGGTGATGCGAGTCCGTGCGTAGCTACTAACTATGCTTATGTCCGGGTAGTTAATGACCCGAATCATGAAATACTTGTAATGTGTACACACTACTTGTTAATTAAAGTGCGTAAATTATATTGGAACTAGATAGAGGAATTGTAAAAGACCAAATTTTACTTACTTGAGTTTTAGCGGGTTACTTGACTGTTAATAAAACAAATTGTGTTTCTTTGTACATTAGCCTTGTATTAGCTCTTAAAATTGATTGTTCATAAAGTATCCTCTCTTCTAGTGGAGTGGGCCGAGCGCCTCGGCAGTAGATAGATGCATATGGTTCGTGCCGCATGACTCTCGACAGTGTACACATTATTCTAGATCGGATCGTACAACCTCGACATAATCGTGCGTGATAATACTCGAAATTTAATTATATTTGATATTTTTTCATGGCTTGAGAGGTTAACATTATATAAGGCAGAAACTGACTTGGGATTCACCATTTGTGCAAGAATTATTTAAACCCTGTTGTTATTGAGTTATTATTATTACTATTTACATAACACATGCTTATTTAGAGTTTTTTGTATTTTTATTGTTAGCCCATAGTAGGTGTCGATGTCGACCCCTCATCACTACTTGTCGAGGTTAGACTAGATACTTACTGGGTACATGTTGTTTATGTACTCACGCTACACTTCTGCACTATCCGTGCAGGATCTGAGGCAGGTGCATCTGGCAGTCATACCGGCGTGCACCCCCTTTTTCCGGCGACCTAGTGGTGAGCTGCTTCCTGAGCCATCCTGCAGCACCTAGAGTCTCTTTTGCACTTGATTTCTGTCTATTTTTATTTCAGACAGTAGTTAGAGTTTTGTTTAATCTACTAGTTGCTCATACACTTCTGACACCAGGTCTTGGCACACAGACCAGTAGAGTTTATGGTTTTGGAGTGTTTATATCACTATGATTGCACTAAGTTTCTTTCGTTTTATTTATTAAATTTTCTACATCTTAATCTCTTAAATAATGAAATTTAATTACTTGAAAACTTATTAAAAGGAGTAATCACGTAGTTAGTTCGCTGTTGGCTTACCTAGTAACAACGTTTGGCATCATCACGACCTATAGAAAAAATTGGATCGTGACAACTTACCTTCCATATAGCACACCCACCTAAAACAAAATCCCTGCGGAAATCTCGTTTTCCCCCTACCTAAGCAATTCGTTCTTAAATTGTAGCACAGTAATAATGATTAATAGTATAATTTCAGTGTGATTCACTCTCCATAAATAAAATCCACAACGAGTACCACAATAGTATACTTTATGTATATTTCCGTCTAATTTAATATATTCACAATATAATTTGTTATATCCATACTATAATTTAATTTTATATAATTTATGATATCTACAGAATAATTTCAATTTTTGTATATCTACAGCATAATTTCAATAGGTGTCACGACCCAAAACCGCCAATCAGTTATGATGGCGCCTAACGCACTTGCTAGGCAAACCGAGCATAACAATAACGAATCACTATAACAGAAATAACGAAAATATTACAAGTCTAAAGCCATCATTATAACATAATAGCGTCGATACATAGTAGTTTTCCAGAACTGGTAAATATAGAGTTAGGAGCTCTAAATTGGAAATACAAGTCTGAAATACTAAATAATAGTACTGTCTGAATGAAAGACAATAGTACAAAATGAAAAGAGACTCCAAGACTATGGTCGAGATGCAACTCTACCTCGTCTCTCCAAGGACAACTCAACAACAAGCCTTAGCTACTGGTGGCTCCGTCCAACACCTGGATCTGCACTATTAAGTATAGAGTATAGTATGAGTACAATCGACCCATGTACTCAACAAGTATCATAACTAACCTCGGCGAGGTAGTAGAACCAAGAATTATAAATGATACTCGCTAATCACCTACACAGTTCATAAATTCAACAAGTATAGAGCAATAACACGGTCAAGTCATTGAATCATAGAAAGAACCACCTTACTGCACAGAATACTTAACGTACTTTGCTCAGTCAACAATCCACCATATAAAAAGGAATATGCAAATAATCAGGTAAACAACCAAGGAAATTGCAAGTAAAGATGAAATGCAATCAAACACTAGCCCCACTTTCCTCAAAATCTCAATAACCGAATCCAACCACTTATCAGTTTCCCCAAACCGCGTGTTCACCATCAAGAAGAAACATTAGAGGGTGTCCTAGGGGTATGGATCCATATCCACACGTTGTACGAATAATTCACGTGCTGGACACACAACTCATGTGCTAATAATATCAACTGCACGGATAACTCACGTGCCAATATCACAATTCGCCAAGCGTGGTTACAGGCTCAATATCACAATCCACTCGGTGTGATCACATGCTCAATATCACAATTCGCCCGGCGTGGTCACGGGCAAAACATCACAATCTGCCTAGCGTAGTCATAGGCTACCAATCCAATCCAAATCACACAGAAAGAAAATATACAAGAATACATGTACATGATCAATGAATATCAAATTTTATATTCCTGGACTGCCATAAGTGACTATGCATGTGCAAAGTGTGATATCACAGCTCAATCAAAAAAATACATCATGAAAGTAGCAATTTTCAAGTTCAATCAGGAGATTAACCTCTGTGTAACCTCAAATCATGTACAAATAGCTCACAAAAGAGGTACAAATAAGAGAAACATCACAGCATTAAGCTTAGCAACCAATTCAAGGCATATCTTAGTGTAAGCACTACCCCGAGCATAGATAACACCCCGGTACACGCATGTGGACTCAACTCCACACATGTGCGCCACCCATAGCACGTAGCTATCACAAATAACTCATGCAACTAGTGCCTCAACCAAGTTTAGGTAAGATACTTACCTTAAGCAAGCCAAATCAGTATTTTAAGAAGCCTTTCCCGCGTGAATCAACCTCTGACTTAGTGACTGCAATCAGTTGCATCCCTAGTAGTTGTCAGTGCGTCCTTGACATAGTCTAACTGTTGGAAACTTTTGTAATCGTTTCACCGGCCAGTCCGATCTGGCTTTCCTGCCTCCCTCTCGAATCTAGCCAAAATAACTTCATATCATCAACAAAAGTCGTAGAAAATAATTTCAAATAATAAAGCTAAGATCTTGAATCAATTACGCAAAGTCAACTCAAAAAGCCAACCCCGAGCCCGCAGTGCCGAACCCGATAAAACTCATAAATTTCAAACACTCATTCCGATACGAGTCTAAATATATGTGTTTTATCCAATTCCAACCTCAAATCGACCCTCAAATTATCAAATCTCATTCACCAAAATCATAGTCCAAAAACTCCCAAATCCCAGTGTAATAATTTAGGGTAAATAATATCTAACACCAAAATCAAATAAGGATCACTTACCCCTTCAATTACGATGAAAAGCCCTCCAAAAATCGCCTCCCACCGACCTCAACAATTCAAAATAATGAAAATATGGAAACTCTTATAAAAATTTGTGAAAACGATTTATCGGAATTCAGAGACCTCCCCTCATGTTTCGCTCTATCACACTAACCTCCCCC
The DNA here is from genome assembly GCA_002018475.1 of Nicotiana obtusifolia. Lineage (NCBI taxonomy): Eukaryota > Viridiplantae > Streptophyta > Magnoliopsida > Solanales > Solanaceae > Nicotiana > Nicotiana obtusifolia. The sequence continues at coordinate 13,032 of MCJB01052153.1, read as the reverse complement.
GTGGTTTATAATATTACGATTGCCTCCCTTATTCTAATTTTTTTTTAAGTAATTCTTATAGGATGTTTATTTTTAATGTTCTCGTTTAATGTTAAATTTTTCTAATTAATTAATTTTTTGAATAACAATAAATCTATTTTAAAGTCTCGTCTTTCTCCCTAATCTGTTAGCCTCGTGCGCAAGGAGTTTGGAATGGTGTCGTCACCTATCATGACCCAAAATTAACCTACGCAGACATTTCCAACACTCTAAAGCTTTGAAAGATACAGAGGCAGCTAAAATTAAGGAAAAAACTTTTTCAAAACAGAGTAAGAAGTCATAATTTAATAGAAAATCTCTCCCAAAACCGGGGCGTCACCGAGTACGTGAGCATCTACAACAAGAAATAGTCCGATACACCATCTAGGTAATAAAACTAAAACATAAAATGAAAGATAATGAGGGAGAGTCAAGGTCTGCGAACGCCAAGCAGCTTCCTCGATAGTCTCCTAAAATCCGGACTCCACAACTCAGCAACCGCTGTGACCTGAAGCACCTGGATCTGCACACGAGGTATATGATGTAGCGTGAGTACAATCAACTCAGTATGTAACAAGACTAAATAATAGATTGAAAGGAGTGACGAGCTTCATAGATATAGCTTAATTACAGAAATTACAACATAGAAAGATAGGCATGCTTTTAAATTCGACAATTAAGGCCAAAACAGTTAATTCATGTCACGTTCAATTGAAACGGGATATAATATCTCTCAGAAATTACATGACAATGATATATGCCAGCTGAAGTACAACAGTAATGAAATCAAGTGCAAAATTTCAGAGTAGCTGTCACAACCCGAATCCCAAACCCGGTCATGATGGCGCCTCTCGTGAAGACAAGGCCAGCCAATTCGAACCATAACTCATTTTAAGCAGTTAATTTAACAAGAGAACAACACAACACAGTTTAATAACAGTCATTTGCAGGAAAAAAAAATATAGTGAACCATCCCAACAACAGCCCGAAACCGGGGTGTTACAAAGTCATGAGCAACTAATGAAATCCTAATAATAAGATTACTATTACAATATCTCTGGCACAATTGTTCGAAGAAAGTGGAAATAACAATATAAAGAGATACGGGGCTGTGGACGCCAACAGCTACCTCGTAGTCTCTGAGTCACCGTTCTAACAATCGTAGTCAATGCCTCGGAGCGGAATCAATAACGCCTGAATCTGCACACATGGTGCAGGGAGTAATGTGAGTACTTTCAACTCAGTGAGTAGCATATATATATAATGACTGAAAGTAAGGAAACACGTAAAGCACAAGGCAATGCATAATAAAGCAGTAAATCATTATTTGAAAACAGTAAATAAGTAAGAAATCATTTAAAAATCTTCCCATCTCTGGTTACCAGTTGCCATTGTTACCAACTGTAACCTACAGTTGTCATTGTTACCAACTGTAATATTCCTGGGCTCAGTATCAATCTCACAGCTCTGGTTACCAGTTGTCATTGTTACCAACTGGAACCTACAGTTGTCATTGTTACCAACTGTAATATCTCTGGTTACCGGTTGTCATTGTTACCAACCGTAACCTACAGTTGTCATTGTTACCAACTATATTATCTCTGGTTACCAGTTGTCATTGTTACCAACTGTAACCTATAGTTGTCATTGTTACCAACTGTAATATCTCTAGTTACCGGTTGTCATTGTTACCAACCGTAACCTACAGTTGTCATTGTTACCAACCGTAACCTACAGTTGTCATCGTTACCAACTGTATTATCTCTGGGTACCCTGCGCTCACTGGGGGTGTACAGACTCCAGGAGAGGCCCCTTACGGCCCAAGCGCTATATCAAGCCACCTCGTGGCATACATCTAGGCCCTCGGCCTCATATCAATCAAGCCACCTCGTGGCGTATATACAGTATCTCAGGCTCTCGGCCTCATATCACTCAGTAAAACCTCACACCTGGCCCTCGGCCGCACTCAGTCAAAAAATCATCACAAGCCCCTCGGGCATAGTAAAACAGTAGTTCTCAGCCCAAACATCATTTGAAATATTGTGTAAATCTCAAAACTGAGTAAAAAGTGGCTGAGTTGTACAATAGTGAAAACAACATGATTGAGTTCAAGTAATAAGTACAAATAGTGAGGAAATAGTGATAAAAATCCCCGGAGGGTTCAAACAATTGGCGCGAAGCCCAAATATGGCAATCAGCCCAAAACATAATGATATTAAATAGGTTTCAATCAAATATGTAGTAAAAATCATCAATCGTGACGGACCAAGTCACAGTCCCAGTAATAAACGACCCCACGCTCATCATCGAGCGTGTGTCTCACTTCAATATAGCACTACGATGTGCAAATCGGGGGTTTCGAACCCTCAGGACATCATTTACAATCACTACTCACCTCGAACCGGCTAAATTCCTAGCCCACGACGCCTTTGCCCTTCGAATTGGCCTCCACGTGCGTCGAATCTATCCAAATTCATAACAATTATGTCACAATATGTTGAGGGAACAAAGCCCACGCGAAAACAATCAATAAATACTAAGAAATCCCAAAATTAGCAAAACCCGAGCCCCGGACCCACTTCTCGAACTTCAGTAATTTTTCACCTCAACGGGTTCCTTATCTTCCCCCGAGTTCAATCATATAATATTTATCGAATTCCGACATCGGTTCGACCTCCAAGTCTTAAAATCTAAACTCAAGGGTTTTCCACAATTTTCTCAACTTAAATCACCAATTACATACTAGAATGGCAATAGGTTTGGGTAATTTGACAAAAATTGAGTTAAGAACACTTACCTTAATGTTT
>MCJB01052152.1:21044-39924 GCA_002018475.1 Nicotiana obtusifolia | reverse complement strand
TTAGCTTCTAAGAGTAGAGCAATCTTTTGGGATTTCTTTGAGACATTGTATATGACAGGAATCGTGCAAGGAAAAGACGGTATAGTCTTAGTAAGCATTTTTACGACACATGCAATTCATTAGCTACCATAACCCACACTAGTAGTGGTGTTTAACTTAGACCCATAACTTTCATTCTCGTTTTCGTAGATTCTTACATGCATGTAATGGATTTTCAAGAATCCCTAAGCAAATGGGTGTAAGAACTTACCTTGCATGTTGATTAATCTACTTTTCTTTCTTGACTCTTCAATCTTTAAGTTTTGCCTTTGATTTGGGTTTGCAAAATAAGTGCTTCAGCTAGGGTTCCTTCTTGCTTCTTCAATTTTATGCATTCTTCTTTGATTTCTTGTGTTTGGATGAAGGGAAATCAGTTAGGGCTCATGGGTTCTTTGAAAGAAGGTGTTTGAGAGCTTTTCTAGTGTTTGGGTCTTGTAAAATGAAGAGGAACGAGTTTTAGGTCCCTTTTATAGGTCAAAGAGTCAGAGGCTTAATTTCAGTAGAATGTCAATTTCGCGATGGAGGAGGTCATTTTCGCGGTTCGCTTTTCCACTTCGCGAACCGCATTCTCTTCGCTTTCCTCGCATAAAACCTTCTGCTTCAGTTCGCGACGGGGAAGGTCGATTTCGCGATTCGATTTTCATTTCGCGAATCGCTTTCTCGTCGCTTTTCTTCGCCTTAGTTTTCTGTCCGTGTTCGCGATGGGCAGGGGGATTTCGCGAACCGCTTTTCCATTTCGCGGTTCGCTTTCCTCACACTGCCGTCGCTTTTTGCTCATTTGTTCTTCTCTTCTTCTTTTTTTTTTAACGCCTTTCGTTCATTTTGTTTTCCCGCCCTTTTTCTCTTAACATTTTTCAATATATTTCAACCATTCTCCTTATTCTTAGGCCCATACACACTTACCACATTACGGCATAATCACATAGGTGAATTTACGGGGTATCACAGCGAGGCACTGTCTGGGGCGCCAATGACAGTGCCCTGGATAATGCCTTGCACTGTCTATGGCCGTAACTTTTTATTGCGTTGCATGTCTTCTTTTATTGCTCCATTTTGTAGCAATGAGGTACCATTTCGTGCAACTTTTCTCCCCTTCATGCCATATATTCCTACACATAAAATAAACTCTATTAAGCTCAATTGTCGCACAAATTAGCATCGAAATAACAAGCAAGTAGGGTAAATAACGTCAAAACATATGGAATTATAGCACGACATCAACACCCCACACTTAAATGTTGTTCACCCTCGAGTCAACCAACCAAACACTTTCTCTTCAAGGACCCAACAAGCCACACATTCACAGCACACTATATGATCATGGTTCATAGTAACAATTAAGCTCTAGCGTATGCGGTCAAAACACTTCCTGTACTCATGACCAATTTCAAAACATCCAACCCAGGAGCAACATGATTATAACAATCGTAGCCTCGAAAACTAACTCAATGTCACAATATACCCGAGGCTTGAATACTTAATCTAACAGAGGTGTATAATAATGTTACTTATCATTTGTGAAACCATGTGCCTCACAATAAAACAAAGAGTAAGCAATCCATACATCCAAATCACATGATAGAATATATTTTAAAGACTTAGACATATGAAGAAAAATCACTCACTCTCTCAAAGAAGTCACATGCACGCAAAAGGTACCATAGGCTTGCCCCTTATATAAACCTCTGCTAATGTAGGCCCGCTCGGTCCGAATCAACTATGACTTTATTACGGTTGTAATGTGGGCTAAGGGACGGGTAGGATATATTTAGGATATAATGGCTAACCCTCCTAAGCACTTTAACACATCACGTATTCAACTTTAAGCACAAAATTCCTTCAATCCACTTCAATTATCACAAGATAGCTCACCCCGAAATATTTTTCCTTCTTCTTTCTGCACTGCTTCACATCACATTCACTAGCAAAAATAAGAAACCTTTATTTATTTTATTTTTTTCTCTCTTATTTTTTCCTTTTCTTCTTATATTTTTGCCTTGTCGTTGGTGGAGTTTTATTAAAATACAAGTGCACATTTCTTTCTTCTATTGGTTCCACTCAAAAGTTACCTCAAGTTTCTTCATTACTTCTTTTTAGCGCTCTCTGTACAATTCAAGTGCTTTAAGAGGTATAAGGATCAAAATAATTCAATTAAGAACAAAAGGGGATAGGCTTGTAATGCGGGTGCCAAAAAAAGGACTTATAGGCTCAAAAGTGTAACTAAGAACGATTTTATTTGTGATAAGAAACAGAACTCAAAAAGATCAAAGAAAGCCTAACATCACTTTTCAAACTAAGCATAGGATTTCGCTTTATTTCACATTCCGGACAAGTTCTAGACTCAAATGCAATAACATGAACTATACAAATGACTCACTTGACACATGGCACATGACTCACTAAGGACGGTCCCATTCCGACTCTCAATCAAACAAATATTCACAAAGCCAAGAGATATATTAAACATTAAGCGCAAAGTGAATACAAGTCAAGCAAACGAGACATAAGAGTCATACACATGCTATTCATTTTTACTAAAGCATCATCATATATTTAAAATCAATGGAAGGTGAAACACATACTAGAACCTAAGTACCGCAACCATCAAACAAGTCAAAAGGTGTGAATCATATTATTTCTTCACCCTTATTTTTTACACACTACTCTAAAAGTAATAATAGAACTACTAACTGATTCAAGTTACATTCCATAGAAAAGAACCGAGGCACGACGAAAAATCATAGGGGAATATTTTTTTATTTTCTAATGTTTTTGTTTAAACGGAAATCCCTCAAGAAAACTGTCTAGTAGATCCATTGTCGGGAAAAGTCCAGAATTTTTTTTTAAAAAAAAATCAATTAAACTAACACAAATAAAATAGCATAGAAAGTCACCCAGACAATCTCCTCACCTCACACTTAAAATTATTCATTGTCCCCAATGCACAACATAAATAATAAGAGAGTAAAAGAAACTCCCTGGTAGGCCAAAGGCCAAAGCACTAGCAACTCATGAGGTACTCAGACTTCTCTCGAGTATTTTTCTTTGTGCGGGCACCCCACACTTAGTTCTAACCATCTAGCTTGCTGTTACATCCTTCCTATAGCTATGCTTCCCATGCTCCTAAAAAATGAATAACGGCACTACAAAAAATAACACTTAGAAATAAAAAAAAGTAAACAAATAAAAAAATAAAATAAAATTAAAAAATAGTAAAATTGGGTTGCCTCCCAACAAACGCCTAATTTAACGTCGCAGCGCGACATGAACCACTTTCTGCCTCCACATCGAGCTAATGAATTGAACCACAAGTTTTGTTTCAAGCTTATGATTATGCTCATGGGGCAGTACAAATTCTTGTAAGCCAAAAATTAAGTAAACTCTCATGCACCTTTTGGCTCTCAATCGAGGGGTGTCACCTTGCCTAGACAACCTTAAAAATTTCAAAATATAAGGCTCATTTACCTATTCCATTGACTTCTTTTTAAATGATCAATTTTCATTTCATCATCCGAACATAATGTAGAGAAATATTTGGAATAAGGTCCGACACGCTCAAATACCTGAACTTCAAGATATTCAGCCTCCTCGAGTCAAATTGTAGTAGAGTCAACTAAATTTGTATCCTCAATGTCCTTGCCTGACTCTAGTATCATTTCTTCAACATTGACATCATCAAATTCTAGTTGGTTAGAGTGTTGGTGTTCTACTCTGGACCCCTCTATTGACACCTCCATTTCTATCTCTAATGTACACTGCTCCTGGCTACTATCCATAATATTAACTTGTTAAACATTAAAAGCTTCAACTAGTTGACTCACTTGAGCCTCCAAGTTGCGAATAGTTGTCTCTTGTCTTTGTATCTACAATCGTGTCTCGTTATTATTTCCCATGAGGTACCTTAGCATATCCTTGATCTCTTTCAGGTCATCATCCCGGGGTCCTTTGTTCCTTTTTACTTCACAAGAAAAAGTAGAACTATCATAATAAGGGGTTGGGGAAGGATAAGAAATATAAGCACAACCATGAAAGTGACCATATTGACCACCACACACATCACACACATTCCACAAATAAGATTGAGTTGGTGTACATAACTTGATCCTAGGAACGTTTTGAAAATTTTGCCACTGGTGATTTCCTTCACAATATGTATACGGATCAAAAGTAAAATTACCAACACCTAAACTTCCATAATTTCAAGACGTCATGTTTCTCAAATCAACTGGTGAAATAAAATAAAATAAAAGTTCAAACTTGAAACCTTATATGTACAGCTACAACTACACTATTAGTTCCCCGAGAACGGCGCCAAAATTTGATCACGCCCAACTCTAGTCCTAAAAAGGATAAGCGGTCTATGCAAATATAATACTGGTCTAAAAGTCCGGAGTCAAATCCCATAGAGAACTAAGACTTCACTATAATTGTTAAGTATCACTAAGAAGACAAGTTCGAACAATTTCTAAGTTATAATTATTAAGATTCTTATGTCTAACTAATTAACTAACAAATTAAAGTAGTAAATTAACAACTAGAGATACTAAGGGTTGGAGGCAAGATTAAGGAGATATAGAGTTATGATTTTCCAATTGTTGGAATCCTTCCTGCTACGTCTTCTATAATTTCACCTAAGTTTTCTCTACTAATTATGAGCACTTGACTTATTGTAATTCTCTCTCTCTCTCTCTCTCTCTCTCTCTCTCTCTCTCTCTCTCTCTCTCTCTCTCGAGCAACTACAATAATGTACTAGACATATTCTCTTGAATTACGCTAGCTTGCACTTTTTCACCGCTCATTATGATCACGTCAAAGCTTTGTTATTTCTAATCCCGCTTTTAAACCTGCCATATTGATCTCTCATATACTTTGGGAGTGACGTTGTTTGACAACAACCTAAATAAGCATTCTTTCTCAAGCAATACATAATAAATATAAACAGTCAATTGATGGCCATTCAATCAACAACAATAAAAACGTAGTTGAACAAGTAGAGATATTTAAAGGCAAAATTATATTAAAAACGTAACAAGAATTCATCGTTCAATAGGTTCCATCAAACCATACATGAGAAAGCTTAGCTCCTCATAACCATACTAACAATGATGATAATAATTGAAAGCATTAAAATACAGATTAAAGAAGAACATAAGAGAAAGCTCTTGTGATTCGTTGCATCCAAGTGTTCCGTAGCCTTTTGCCTCTCCAATAGTATATGCTCCCCATAAAAACTAAGTTTAGGAGGTATTTATAAGGTAGGGTTGAGGTCTACACGTCCAAAAATTATGAGGAAATAAAAGTGGCTTGGATAGCACCATCGGCGCGTGGTAGTGTCAGAGGCACTAATATTTATATGCGAGGCCCTGTCAGGGGTGCCAATGTTTCTGCATGAGGCACTGTCTAGGGCGCCAATGACAGTGCTTTGGATAATGCCTTGCACTGTCTATGGCCTTGAACTTTTCATTGCCTTGCATGTCTTATTTTATTGCTCCATTTTGTAGCTTTGAGGTACCATTTCGTGCAACTTTTCTCCACTTCATGTCCAAGCATTCATACACGTAAAATAAATTCTAATAAGCTCAATTGTTGCACAAATTAGCATTCAAACAACAAGCAAATAGAATACATAACGTCAAAATATATGAAATTATAGTACGATATTACAAGTCAAATTCATTAAATCAATTTGCACATTGTTCCATTTGGATTCCATTACTTGTTTTGTATTTCTTTCTTTTGTTTGAATTTGCTTTAAAGTTTGATTTGTGAGCGTTTCCTCCAGTTAAGAGGGGCCCTCTTGCTTATTTATTGCCAATTTATTTAGATAAGGGGATATAATATTTGACATTGAGTTTTCTTATGTTATGGTTTGCGGGTTTGAGTCAGTTGAGTTAGCTAGTCTCTATGCTGAGAGGTTGTAAATTTGGTCATGTAGCTGAATTCAAGGATCTAATTGGTAGGATGAACCTTCACCAACAACATCCTTGTCATTATCATGCTTCATTTTTGTTTAATTCTTTGCAGGGGGTAAACAGTGATTTTTTCTCCGGTCTCCGGTGTTAGCATGACCAGATTTTACGTTATTAGTTAGTGAATCTTGTGTAAATGCATTCATCAAAATTGGATGTACCACCATACCTAGATACTTTCTTTTTCATGACTAATTTCCAACTATAAAAGAAATGAACAAACTCTGAAATTGTGTAGAGAATGTGTTGAAAATAGAGAGAGAGCAAGAGCAAAACAAACTGAAAAGAGGAAGAAACTGTCGATTATGGGAGTGGGGGTGGGTACGTTATAGAGCTGTAGGTTACCAAATGTCGCTACAAATTAAAAGCCCTATAATTAGGGGACGCTTAATTTACATTCAAATGTATATCAATTTATAAATTAAACTAAAACCCCAATAGTTAGGGTAATTAAATATCTAAATTAGTATAGCTAGATAAAAATTTCCTTGTCAAAACCCAGAGCCCAGCTTTAGATCCCTAGTTCCAGGTAAAGAGAGCCGCCGATTCGTTTCCCGCCAAAGAATTAAAAAAAAGGAAAAATAAATAATAATAAAAACTCCTTTTCGTTTTTCCTTCTTCAACCCAAAAATTTAGTACAACAAAGAGCAGACCTTCAATTTGAAAAATAACGAAGAAGAAAAGAGCAGACCTTCAATTTGAAAAGTAAAAATAGCAGACCTTCAGCATCTCCCTCAAACTATAGGGTCCCTTCTACCACAACCGGCCGCAACAAGCACCATCTGTCCTGCTTTACATTCTGAATTTTCATTTTTGGTAAATATTTTTATGTTTGATTATTTAAGCTTAAATCAAGCTGGCAATTTTTCCGAGTTTATATTGACGGGTCTAAAAAAGCTAATTGCTCTTATGATGATGTTTTCACTAATATGATATGTTTCGTTGGTTCTTCTCTTTATTTCAATTTATATTGGAAATTTGTACTTGTTGCTTCATTCAATTGTTGTTGGCTTACTTGTTACTTGAATCAGTTGTTGTTTACTTTAGTACAACTCTGAACCCGCTAACACTAAATCCTTAATCAGTCTCTGAATACTAATCCCTGTTCTCTCTCAGAGATGGATTCACCAAATACTGATCCTCTCACAGACCCACTTGCAGAAAACAATCTTCAGGTTCATAGCAATTTCACTTTATCCAATTTCCGCCTCTTTTATAAACTTTATTTAGAGAATGTAACTGTTTTTGGGTGTTTGCTCTTGCAAAAAATCTACAGCCATACTTCGTGCTGCACAAATCATCAAAGTCTTCAGAATCTACTGCAAAATCTCCTGGAAAACCCCGGAAGAGAAGACTTGATTCTTCACCCAAAGTATCATCAAGCAATGAAAATACCAGTGATGACTTGAAAATGGAAGCTTTCCACTGTGTGTGGTCAAAAATTGAATCCAAGATCAAGGTTTTTCTTCCCCTAATTTAATTTCACTTCAACGGCTGTTCGATAATTTCATTAGTCCAATTGAGTATAAGGGAGATGATGCTAAATTACTTGTTTCTTGCTGCTTGAAAAATTCAACTTTTAGGATGTTTTGACGAGTATAAATGCTGATGTGTTTGATGAAATCGGACAATGGGTTTGTGAATCTTTTGATGAGATTTGTTCATGTAGAGGGCCCGTTGATCCATCAACTTCAAGCCTTCCATACCCTTTTGTTAATAATGGCGGTATAGTTAAAAAGCTCTTCACTGGTCTGGTTTTCACCAGTAAGTCCCTCTTTCATTTCTTTCTTTTATTGTCATCCACTTTTAAATGATTAGATATAGAGATTGCTAAAGCCTCAAGTTCTGCTGATTGTAACCTATTCTTTCTAAAATCTCTTGATTTGTTTTTGAAAAAGATCTTCTATCTCAATTTATCCAGTAAATTTGTGGCATTTTTTCCGACTCTTCTATGTTATTACCAGATCAGTCCATTACTCTCCCACTTCCTCAAATTAATATGCAATGTGCTGGTGGAAAAACTGATTAAAATTAACCATTTGATGCCTACTTGGTTCACAGTTGTTAATCACTATACTTTTGAAACTTGAATATTGACTTTGGATGTCAATGTTTGCAGAGAATATCGAAACTGTCGATGACATATTAACTTTTGCTGACCTTGGTTTAAACTTGAAATCTCGTGGATACCATGTCGCGAATATTTCCTCCTTGGATTTTTCCACCAAGAATGGCATTGGGGGTTGTCTAAGAGGGTTGCTGAGACAATTGCTTATGGTTGATGTAGAAGTAAGCGGGCAGAAGTCTATAATGATGTACATCATTGATTTAAACTACATTTTTTATATGATGTTTATCTTTTACAATAACTTTCGCTCATGGTTTTGGTTCTAAGGCAGCTGAAATGTCCCTTCTGGCATCATGGTATAACGGTCACGGGAAGTATGAGAACCCTGTGGTAGTGATTATTGAGGATTTGGAGAGGTGCTCTGGGACTCTCTTATCAGATTTCATCAATATGTTGAGGTAATGTCATTTAATTGTTCAAAGCGTCTCATTTTAATTTCATTGCCGTATTAAAACGGCTTGCACAAAACTACTTCCAGATGGTGTATTTTATAATTTTAATTAATTGTAGCTGGGGTTAGATTGCTTATTTATGATAGATTGAAATGTGTATTGGTTTTGGTCCTTTTGGAACAGTAGGCCATAAATCTAGGTGGGTGGAGGGGGTATATGTCATCTTACAGCTCATAGTTGGAACTTCTTGCATATATCATATTTAATGTCCATGTTGTTTTTAAAAAGGTGCATTTAATATGCCAAAAGGTTCGTGCAATAAGTGTCCTAATTTAGAATGGAGTTTGGCAGCAACACTGATGAAGTTTGGGAGCAAAAATATGAGGCTGCAATTCGCAGATATGCATAATATATAACCTCAAATATTTAGGAAAGAAGAATGAACTGTTGGCCTAGTTTAAGGCAGGAATTTTCCTGTTTAGGGATAAAGCTGATTTTGTTGTACCTTCTACAAGATATTTCTGATGAAGCACATATTAACTACATCAATGCATGATTTCTGGAGCTTTACCTCATTTCTTTTTCATTTTAGAGTTCAGTTACCAAATTATGCAGTTGGTATTATTACATGTTGTAACACTTCCTCATAGTTAGACTTGCCAATAATAATTTCCTTTATCAGTGAATGGGCTGTTAAGATTCCAATCATCTTAATAGCGGGTGTTGCAACAAGTGTTGATGCTCCCAGAAATTTGCTCAGTTCACGTGCACTTCAACATTTGTGTACATCGATATTCACCTTGAAATCACCTGCTGAAAGGATGGATGCCATTATTGAGGCTGTTCTGGTAAAAGATTGTGCTGGCTTTAGTGTTGGCCACAAGGTGGCGACTCTATTGAGGAACTATTTTTTAAAACAAGAAGGAACAGTCACTTCATTTGTTAGAGCCTTAAAGGTCTGTGACATATTTTTGTCTTTTTTTCTTGTACGTGTATAATAAGACTACTCCCATCATATGTTTATTGGATCTGCTTTGGTTAGATATCTATATGTACTCGTCCAGTCATCTACTTACAAGTGACTAAATTCTTTTTCCAGATGGCAATAGTCCAACAACTTTCCATTGAGCCTCTTAGCTTCATGCTCAAGTTTTCAGTTGATGACGGAGATAATAAGGTGAGAACTGTTTCATTAACTTTACAGTTACAGATTTCTCTTTTTTGCTGTTTGGTTGGTGTCTGGGTCTAAATGAGGCATGGAATTTTGCCGTAAAGAGGTAAAGGAAAGCTATTGTTCTGTTAGCTGTTCAAACTGCAAGTACTTTGAACTTTATTGGATTTAATCCGTATATTTTCTTAGTTCTTAAGAGAGGCTTTGCCATTTCTTGAGTCTGTGTTGGTGAAACATCCTAACCTCGTTGAAATTCTTCAGACTGAGGCCTTAATGTAACTTAACGACTTAAGGTCTTATATATGATACCAATTTAATGTTGGATGATAAAGAAGACATGTGATTGATGCTTTTGCTTGAATATATTTCGTGGTGGTTTTACATTCGCATTAGTAACCATGTGCAGATCAAGTTGCTTCAGCTGCATCCCTTGAAGTGACAAAATCTTAATAACTTTTTTCACCTATGATTTTTAACCATTTCAGAGGTCGTGCAGTGAGGAACTTGCTAAGTTGCCAGAGGCATTGGTTAAGCATGCTTTCGATCTTCCATCGTACAGGACTTTTTCAGTACAACGGTTTGTGTCATGATTTCCCTTTTTCTTTTGTGATGGTTGCTAAGTGGAGCATATGTCAGGAGTATGTCTCTTAAATAGCCATATTGATCTATTAGCAGGAATATTCATGTAGAACCAAATGTTATGACTCTAGCCCATGGATTATCGGAACTGCAGAGAGTGCAGAAAGTATGGAGATCTCTCCTTATGGTAAGTTCTTTACTTTTTTTTGTTCTTTAAGATTAATGTAATTCATGCCCATGGTACCTAAATCTGGCGAAGATACGATATGGCCAATCATCCTCTGATTTTTCATAAATGTTGTTAAATTTCATGAATCCATATAGTTAGAATGTCTTCATCATTTGATTAATGAATTGTGTCTAAATAGTTGGTTCTAGGAACTGATTCATTTCTCTCCAACTTCCAGTATCATTTTTGAAGTGCTTCAGAAGGGTATCATGCTACCCACAGTTCCCCAGTTGACAATTTATCGAAATACTGTAGTTATGGAGTCGAAACCTTGCTTTCTAAGTTGAGTACTTCAAATAAACGGCTATGGCTTTTCTGGATTTGCTTTTGCTTCTATAATTTCTACTTTTTGCGGTTGATACCAGAAGAAAGATCAAAGCTTGAGCCTCTTTGCTACAAGACCAACCACCTTCTTAATATAGCATTATCTCTTTTCATTTTGTGTTCTTTGGAAGTTGAGATTATTTAGAAGTTCCAAGGTGTGAAAGCTTATTATTAAGTATATCTCTTTGTTATGTCCTGATTGTTTCTATTTGCTGCCTGAATATCATGAACATGCTCTAGTGTGGCTACTGAATGAAAATCTAATTATTTGTGCAAACCTTGGAAAGGAGTCCTATTTCATAGCTAAATTGTTATTTTAGTGCTTGCATGAAGCTGGAAGATATCATAGAGTTGCACTGATGGACTTGTATTGGGAGGCATTGGATCCTGGCTTGTACAACTCTAGGTCATCTGATAATAACCTTGAAAGTGCAAAAGGCATGAGCTTGTTGTCAAATAATCATCATCATTTCAGAGAGCAAAAGGCTGATTTTACTAATCAGGTCATCCGCAAAATGAGGTAGGTATGCCATAGCTTATTTCCAACATTTAGCATTAACATGTTGTTTCTTCACTGGGAAAAGAAACAAAGAAAACCCTCACAGATGGGATTTCATCTGGCGACAAGAATGAATTTGATATTTATGCATCTACCTATTATAGTAATTTCCTTTATGTATTGCTGTAAGGAGAAGACTACTGCATTCAAAATTAGATTCTTCAGAAGATTGTGTAACAGGAAAAGTAAAAAGGTTCTGTATTTGTTGTGAAGCAAAACATTTGAGAATTCTAGTAATTGTGGATGTGAACTATCCCACACTATTAGCTAACTTTGAACTGATAAAAGGTTCCTGTAAATCATTTTCTGCATCCTGCATCTCTCTCCAACTCATCTGTTTGATACTTGAATTTTCATGCCAGGGATTTACCAGCTGCAAAGTTATCTCAGTTGCTTAAGAGTTGGGAGAGGCTCACTGATGGGACAACCGAGGTATTAACTAGCTCATTTTAAGCTGACACCCTCAATTTACGTGAACAAGGCACTTGTGGATCACATATGGCGTTCATGTTTCTGGAATAAAGGCGGAGAATGTAATTAAATATTAGATATCAGTATTATAGAACTAGGAAACTAAATTACCCAACACAAAGGATCAAAGAATACTCAACAAAGATGCTAATCCCAAATATATTCTTCAGTCAGAAAATTTATGAAGAAAAGCAGAGATATAAAGTTTGAAGTTGAAGGAAAAGTTTCATAGCTCGTAAAAGTCTTCTTCAGGAGCTTCCTAGATCCTGCAATTGCCTTCATGATCTTTTTCTTTTCTTATTCTTTTCATATAAGTTATTTGAGAACCCCTTGGAGAGTGCATTGCGTAGAAAAACTCCAGGACATAGGATCCCAACTTGCTATCTAAGATACAAGAGAGAAAATCAAAGAAAGATAGGAGATGGGAGGGAGCCCATGAGATGCTTTAAGATACAGAAAGAATAAAGAAAATCTGGATCATGTATTCTAATCGTCCTTTTGATAGTTCTACTTTCCCTATGCTGTCTGAGTATACTTAAGTTTAATAATAGAGTACAGCAAATCGTTTTGAATATTTTTGCCTATCAAAAGAATAATCCCTAAATCTATTTCTTTCTTAAATTCATCTCTTCATCCTAAAACCGTCAAAAAGCCTATGGTCTGGCTGTGTTTATTCATTAGACCACGGGAGAAGGTCCTTATCATTTAGGATGATGACATGTTGCAGCAAAGGGTAAATGCATAGTTGCCCTTTTTCAATCTTTATATGAATCTCTGAATGGATATATTCTTTGCGTCAATCTAACTTCTAAGGGTATTTGTTCTGTTTAGAACTGCCAATAGCATATCTTTTTTACTGCTGTCATAAATAGGGTGAGGATCTTTGGGAGAGTGGTACTGCAATTATCATCTACTTGGGTAAAATGCAATTCAATTAAGCATAACTTCTGAATCAATTTTTGCCTGAGTGTGCTTTGAATGTAGCTATATTTGGTGTATGGCAGTTGGAGTCCATAGTTGTCTACAGGTAATAGACTTGTAGATGGATTAGCAATCTGCTCTGTCTTATGCTTATGCATGTTTAGGAATTTAGGACATCTACCCTGAGCTATTATAACTTTCTTCCAAGAATTGGATTCTTTTCGTGCATTATAGTGCCGTCTTAATATTAGCATATTGTCATGTGCCTATCAATCATTATTGTGTATGATTATTACTTTATTAGTAGGTTTTACGACATGGTGGTATTTTTTTAATTATTTTCGTGAATGTGCTGCGAAAGAACCATCTCAGATTATTTAGGCTACGGACCACTACCCAAATACTTTTTAGCTCCTTTGCAGTCTTTCTTGAGATTCTTTGGACTGAAATCCTCGTTAAAAATGGTGTTAGGGGCTATTATATTTATAGTAGTTATTGCTTTCAGTCCCTGTTGCTGATGAGCCAGCAATAAAACATTTGAGTTTCTCTGTGCACCAGACTACCACCAAGAAACTTCCCAATCACATCAATCTTTAACATCATTTTCTTAAGGTGTATGATCCCGTTTAGAATAGTTATAAATTCATGAGAGATTCTAGATGGACCTGGGTTCTACATGTCCCATGTAGAGATCTCTATGTAGAGTTACCCGGTGCCTGTGCTAGTGGGAGGTAGCAAGTATTTCTGGAATTAGTCGAGGTGCGCACAAATTGGTACGGACACTATCACACCACTGTTATCAAGAAAATGATTTCTATATTAACAATTAATAAGATTTAGATAACTGGGTATACATTATGCAGTGCACAGATAAGGAGTATGACAGGTATATTTTTCTTCGTATGGTAAGAAGAGCCTTGAGCCGAGGGTTTATCGGAAATCACCTCTCTGTCTTCATAAGGTAGGGTTAAGATGTGCGTACACTCTACCCTCCCCAGACCCACTTGTGGGAGTACACTAGTGTTGTTGTTGATGATGATAAGAAGGTAACACAGACAATGAATAGTATTATAATGTGACAGCAGAAGTCCAGTGCACGTAGATACTTTATAGAGGTGCTTGCTTAGCCTGCTCTTTAGTTGAACAGAAAAGAAAGAAAGAATTCTCCTTGTTTAAAATGTCAATCCTGCTACCATGCAGTCATTGGCCCTTGGGGATTTCTCGGTTATCAAAAGAAAAAAAGTGAATCCTTCTTTAACATCAACTGCTCTTACTTTTTCGATATTCCAACATCATACTGTTTGAATGAGATTTTCCCAACAGTAAGTTGGTTATTTAATTTGCTCGTCTGGTAGGGAAGGCAACTAGGCAGCTCGTGCTAGGGTGGAAGTTTATTCAGATTGACTTATTTGTTTGATTTACACATTTGGATTTCTCGGCAGTTAAATCATACCATCATTATTCTAATCCTTGCTACAAGTTGATTTTTGTGTTTTGCCATGCTTAGTCTTATTCTGTAATGTTCTGGTCATTGCTTTAGGTTCATGAGAAGATTAAGGAACTGCAGTTTCAAGTGGTATCAGAGGATGACAAAAGTCGCAGAGCAGAATTAACAGATATATCGAAGTATGTTGTAAATTCATAATACTGTGTATTCTATCCTCATGCAACATAGGTTGGACTAATTAACTCAACAGTCATTTATTTATAAGATTTTGCATCCGGCATATTTGTTGTCCTTAGAGAACATGTGTGAGAAGGCACGGGAGAAAATATACTATTGATATATTGTTTTACTACAATACAAGGAACCCTATTTATACCTATATTCTACACAACATATACTACTCCTATTCCAATGTGGGACTAAATCTCCTATATACATTAATTCTTTAAGACTTCCCGTCAAGCCGGTGCATATAAGTTATGTATCGAGATTGATAAAAATATAACTAATATGAGGACCGGTGAGAGACTTGGTGAAAGTATTTGCAAGCTAATCATTTGACTTTACAAACTTCGTAACAATATCTACCGAAGAGTATCTTTTCTCTGACGAAGTGACAGTCAATCTCAATATTTAGTCCTATCATGGAACACCAGATTTGATGCAATATGAAGGGCAACTTGATTATCACACACAAGTTCCATATGACTAATTTCTCCAAAGTTCAATTCTTTGAGCAATTGTTTGATCCAAACTAGCTCACATGTTGCAATAGTCTTTGCTTGATATTCTGCTTCTGTACTATATCGAGCAACCACATTCTATTTCTTGCTCTTCTAGGACACCAAACTACCTCCTACTAAAATACAGTATCCGGACATAGAATGTCTATCAGAAGGTGATCTTGCCCAATCAACATATGTGATCCAACTATCTACTCATGGCCTTGATCCTCGAACAACAGTCTTGTGCCTGGGGCTGATTTTATATACCGAAGAATTCAAACGGAGAGTCCATAAATTGACTTACAACACTCACGGGACAGGAAATGTCAGGTTTAGTCATTTTGAGGCAATTCAACTTACCAACGAGTCGCTTATATTATTTGGAGCAGAATGCCGATAAAACACAGAGTGACCAGCTTCACTGTGAGTCATGCAAAACTGTTGAACAACTATATTAAACTTACCATACCTAGCTCCGGGGCTCCAATCCACTTCTTCTTCAACTTGAATTTGGGTCATAAAATAATTATAACATATAGCTAATTCATATCTTTAGCCTTGAGCTCTTCATCCCAATTAACAACTTCTTTATTTGTACTTGATGTGCAATGACCTTGTTCTACCACTCTTTAGCTTGAGATCTTTTTAATGGCCTTCTTGGAGATTCCAAAGCTTCATCCTTTTCCTTGAATAGAGTTAAAGTTCCTAGGATGCTACTTCCCGACCAATTTATAGACCCAAACTTAGTACACAGCACAGATACTTCGATACTCTTGGAAGATGTGATCTTAATGATTATTATACTTATAAAATTAACCAACTTCATCAATTTAATATAAAATTAACTATGTTATGACTTGTGTAACAGGAGGCATATCAATCGACGTAGTCTAAATGCATGCACATCAAGTGAAAAAGCTATGACTTTGGCAACTAACTTGATAAGGTATGGGCACCACAAACCAATATCCTCTACCAGTTGTATCAGTGCAGTGCTTGATAATGTGAATAGTGGTGTTGGATATACTGTTTACCTTCTCGCTTTTCTGTCCTTTGAAGAGAAGTTTGTTGTTATCTAACTTTGTTAAGCAGAATGTGATCTTTAGCCAGCAGAAAGCTTATAATCTGTTAAAGGTTCGCCTATTTTTGTTTATATAATATTTGGCCTAGAATGTAGGCATTATAAAGAAGCATCAATAATCTTACGGATCATCGAAAGCAGCACAGGAAAAGGTGCTAGTGTAATGTCAGGCATGCAAAATACATAGACACTCTAAATTTGGAATTTAAGGTACATGAGAAAAGACATTACATGTGTATTCTTATAAATGTGCGATTTGTGGGAAGAGGAGCCCGTGGAACGGTGAAATTAAGGAGCATACTCCGTCATTTCATAGTTTTAAAATAGTTTAAAAGTGTGAAAAAGAAAACTACGTCTATATCCAAGCTGATAATCTTCCTTCCCAATTTAGGAATCATTAAAATGGTAAAAAAAAGAGATTGGAAACTTGTTTGATGACCTTTGTTTTTGCTATAAATGACTGAATATTATGTTTCAAAAAAAAAATCTATCAACTAGACTTCAATTTCAAGTCCACTTTTGTTGCCTATATCAATCTACTTTATCCATTCCAGATGTTTATTATATTAATTTCTACTAGAAGAAAAAATGCATAGAATTTGGAAGTTGTGTCGCATTGTGTCTAGTAAAGTGAAAGGACTGTCTAGAGCTTAAAAGATAAAGAAAAAGACAAAAGAGAGAATGATTGGACATATCATGTTAGTGCCTACTTATTCTTGTTAATCCTTGATCTCTTGTCAGAAACTCAGCTCCAGATAGTCACTTGATCCCTAATGAGTAATGACTTCTGTAATGTCCTTCAGTATTGTTATAACCATTTAGCATCTATTGCAGAAAATGTGCAAGTTCCTTGCCAGAATGGTGCTTCTTGATCTAAGTTTCAGAGTTTTTATATCTCGTATGTGCAAACAATTTTTCCGAGAAAATTTACTTTTCTAAACATGCTAATCAATGTTGTACTTCTGAGCACTCAAACCTGTGAAGAAAATGAAGAACTTAAGAAGTGATGAGGAGAAAAAAACTTAGAAGTGATTATCATCATGTACCTTTAACTTTTAAGATGCTCTTCATGTTTGATTGGCCTTTGACTGTATTTTTAAGGTTTATGGCTCAAAGAAAGAGTTACTGAACATATGACTTCATAATGAAGTGAAATTAATTTTGGTATGATCGTTCCTTTTCAATAAATAAATTAGTTACAGCCAGTTCACAACACTTAAATAAGGGAAACAATAGCGGAGACCAGCTTTCGAGGGCTACTGCAAAAAAAAAAAAAAAAAAAAAAATCTAATAGGGTTAAACCAATTTCGGGTTTTGTATCAAACAGCTTTTTGCCTTTAGCTTTTATTGGTGGAGTAGCATTAGGGCTTGCTAATCCTACACTTGGTTGTCTTGCTGATAGATACTATCTATCCAAATTAGCACCTTTGGCATATTAATAATATAGTGATGAAGTAGGTGCTGCGGCTGAAGCTTCGCCTGTTGGGCTTTCTGGTCCTGTATGAACTCCAGTTCTTCTCTTCCATTGTAGATTTTGTTTCTTTTTTGTTCTTCACTCCTCAATTTTCCAATATCATTTTGCTGCTAAAGCTTCAACCTCAAGAATTTGTCACAGGGTTGGCTATACTTAGCTGTATGCCCACAACACTATCTAGTTGAGTGGCACTAACTCGGCTAGCAGGAGGAAGTGCTGCTCTTGCTCTTTCGATGACTTTAACATGAAACCTTCTAAGAATTCTGATTGTACCTTTTTCAGTCTCCAAGCTCATAGCTGTCGGGGTTTGGTGTGTCTGTCCAAGCTGAGCAGTTATTCAGAAGTCTTGTTCTCACACTTCTAGTTCCTGGTATCATAGGGAAGGCTATACGAAATGTTTCAAGGGTGTTGCTGAGTTTTCCTATAAAAAATGTTTTGTCGATGCTGAGTTTTCTCCTCCTAATACCCCATTTATACAAGAGCAGATCAAGGTCACTGCTTTTATTGGTTAAGCCAACAATTCTTCTTCTGTTTGTTTTATTAGGAGTGCTTCTGCATCCATCCTCTTTGCTTTTAGTGCTCCAGCAGTACCATGACTCTCCGCTATTTCAGGGGGTAGTAAATCATCTTTTTTCAAAGATGCAAAATATTAGTGCCCTTTTACTTGTTGCAACTTGCAAGCCAGAAAACTCTGCCTGTAATGGTAGCAGTAGTGGAACAGCTATAGCTTGGCGGTGCTATCGCTGCATCTGGGTTATTGGCTCTTCCATGTGTAGCGGCACATTTGAACCAGATCATCATGGATTTTCTTTTGGTGAGATTTTGACTTCAAAAAGAGCGTGCTTTGGATAATTTGAAGACTGCTTAAAATCATCTGAAGGTCCCAGATGGTGGGTGCTATACATTGAAATGTTTTGCTGTTTTCAATAAGGAAAAATGCACATGTCAGTCCATTATTGAAGGCTAGAAGTTCTAATAGTGAGGTTTGGTGGTTTTAAAGAGTGTGGAAGCATTGGACAACAAGGGATTCAAGAAAAGGACAGCATCTGGTGGTCCTCTTTCTGTGCTTGCAACGATTAACAAAACATAGTAGTACTAGTAGTAGTCATATATTTATGCATCTATCAAGATTAGTTCTTAGTTTGTCTACAGTTGAGTCAATAAAAGGAGGAACAACATAAACATTAGACTATTAGTAGTATTAGGCTGCTTCATTTCACTTCCATGCTTGCTGAGGTGTTTATTCTGCTCTCTGAAGGTGTGCTCAATCATGGGGTCGCCTAACTGTCGGAGCAGGTGTGTGAATCCACAATACATGGGTATCTTGAGTCCATGGAAAAGGGCCAGCAGTTATGTCAGAATTTGTAGCAT
>MCJB01052152.1:0-11951 GCA_002018475.1 Nicotiana obtusifolia | reverse complement strand
GGGGGGGGGGGGGTTGCATTGCTTTATTGCCAATTTATTGAGATAGGGGGATATGCTTTTTGACATTGAGTTTTCTTATGTTATGGTTTGCAGGTTTGAGTCAGTTGACTTAGCTAGTACCTGTGCTCAGAGGTTGATGACCATCGTAAATTTGGTCATGTAGCTGATATCAAGTATCTGATTGGTGTAATTTAGACCCATTCGAGCACAGAATCTTGAAGTGGCTTCCTTGATCAGTCCTCTGCTGCAGCAGTTTCTTAAGCTTTTTATTTAATTTTGACTGAAATCTTGATGGAAACATTGAGGTTTAAGTAGGTTGAAGGTCATTATACGGCAATGGGTGGCCTCTGCTCAAGAAGAGCCACCAGTGAGAATACAACAGGTCGTGGCCTTCCACATGTCAACGGCCACTTTAATTATGGTGCTGGAACAGTTTATCAGTCGCATAGATTGCCCACACAGGCTAATAATGAGTCTATGCAATCTCCACCGGGCGAAAGGACAGAAAAACAACCGAGTGAACCAGCATTCTCTTTTCCGGAGTTGAATGCAGTTTCTCATGGGGTTGATATGGATGATATCTATGATGGAATTCCTCGATTGTCTAGGGCTTTATCAAATAAAACCAGATCAACAAGGTCAAAGCAAGTTGCCATGGCAAAGGTGAGTGGTCACCCTATTCGTTGTTATTTCCTTTGACTATAACCTGATGCTTCTTGCCTTTTTCCCTCATTATATTTGTGATTGTGTAGAATATTTCAATTTCATTGTCTTGACAATAACCAAATGTCAGATAGGTTGTAGGAAGATACAAAGGTGAATGATAAAAACTCCTGAATGCAAGTGGTAAAAGGTAGAGAATCTAGAAAGAAATGTAACTCTCTATGAAAGACACCAATCATCTATACAAACTGGAATCACATGGGTGCACCAAAAAAGGGACAAGAGGCTATTCCTCAAAGTACAAAACCATTTCCTTCCCTTCAAAAGTTCTTCTATTTATCTCTTTCCATGTAACCAACCTGAGTACTAGGAGCAACATCCCACACTCTTCGTCTTCTCCTTTGTCTTCTAAATTCCCAGCTGAATGGTGCCTCCTTCACGGGGTGAGGCATCACACATTGCAACCTGAACCATCTGAAAATCTTCCATATCAAATAAAATCCCCTGGTCAGCTTTCTTTATACTTTTTGACTTAAGATGCTGCACTGCTACTTTACTCTTACTTGGTATTGATGGCGATATAATTTACACGTACATACAGGATTATTTGGGACATCCTTTGGCAATAATTCGTGTTTTCTTCAGAGTATTAATTTCCAGACAATTAAAATTGTTGGTTATGTTTCTAAATGGTAATATCTAATTGTTTTATATTTGCTTGACAGGTTTCAGAAGTGAGTTCACTTTTGGGCAGAGCTGGTACGGTGGGGCTTGGCAAGGCAGTAGATGTGTTGGACACGCTAGGTAGCAGCATGACAAATTTAAGCCTAAGTGGTGGCTTTGCGTCCAGCATGGCAACCAAGGGAAATAAAATTTCAATTTTGGCATTTGAAGTGGCAAATACAATTGTCAAGGGTGCTAATCTTATGCATTCCCTTTCAAAAGAGAACATTAAGCATTTGAAGGAGGTGGTGCTCCCTTCTGAAGGTGTGCAGCGGTTGATATCAAAAGATATGGATGAGCTCTTGAGAATTGCTGCAGCAGACAAAAGGTGCTAAAGATTCTGAAATAGTAGCCTTTTGCATGAACATTCATATATCACATGCTACTTTCAATTTCTTTTTGCTCAACACTGAGATGCTTTTTGTAATTTGACAGGGATGAGCTGAAAATATTCTCTTGTGAAGTGGTTCGCTTTGGAAATAGTTGCAAAGATCCTCAATGGCACAATTTAGGCCGCTACTTTGAGAAGTATTTAAAACTAACTTTAGTCCAGTTTTGCTAGCTTTGTTGTTACTGCTTCGGAAATGAATTTTCACATCATCTGTAGTTCATTCCATTACATTCAGGTTGGAATCAGAATTGACACCTCATAAACAATTAAAAGAAGAAGCTGAGTCTGTGATGCTGCATTTAATGACCTTTGTACAGTATACAGCTGTAAGTTCCATCTCAATCTCTATATTTCTCGACCTTTTTTTCTTCTTTTTTTTTTTTCCCTATTTCTTTCATTATCTTTCCATTTTCTTTGATAAATTAAAATAAAGTTATTGATGTGAAGGGCTCTGGCATACAATATAGATACAAAAGTAGAGAACTTCACACAAAAACTTATTCTTCATGAAAAGCATCAATGCGGAATCTCATAGGTATTCCAACAATTAAAAGAAGTTCCTCTGACCTGTACAACAAGAATTTCAACCCTTCAAATGCGCATCCAATCCTAGTGGTCAGTGAAGTGGGTGACCATGGGGTTACGAATTGAGAAGTTAGTCCATGATACCATGTATTGTGTGTGAGAGAGAGTGATAGAATGAGTTAGTTGGTGCAATAGCAATGAGGGGGTGCGAGGAGCAGAAATGCTTGATGGGGGTTGTCTTAAAGAGCTTCTCATAGATTGTTCCAGGATCTGGTCGGTAATGAGTTCGTCTTTACGATTAAGCCCATTAAATTCAATTATAACTTACAAAAATTTTGTTTGATCATCTCGGGACAGGTCAGTTCTATATTCACTATGGCAGATTAGTCTTGTCTATTTAATGGGATTTAATAGCTTCATACTTATCATGGATGCTTGGAGTGCAAGCATTGTTGCCTTCTTATTACTTAACACTTTATGAAAGCAAAGACATCTCGTTGCATTACACCTTTCTCGCAATTCCAAAATTCTTCTTTTTCGAAAAAAATAAAAGAAAAAAGTAGACAAGACTATCTGATCTTAGTTAATTTTAATTATTATGCCTTTCGCAGGAACTGTACCATGAATTGCATGCATTGGACAGAATTGAGCAAGATTGTCGACGTAAAGTTCAAGAAGAGGATACTTCAAATGCTACTCAGAGAGGTCATCTCTCCGCAGATACTCTCTTTGTGTTTTTAGCTTCTATTTTAAAGCAGCTGATCTTTCTAGGAATAATTCATTCTCGAAGTTTATATAAACTATTTTCTACAATGAACTACCTCCATTTTGTCATGTCATTAGTAACTTACCAACATTTGAGGTGTTGTGGGCCTAGACGGAGCACTCCTTCTTGGGGTTTCCATGGGTGCGACAAATATCCTAATGGAGAAATCTTGAACAGGTAGACTCTGTCGTCGTTTTCTAGCTAGATAGGAATTAGACGAAACACGGTTCTAAAGAGAAAAACTTTAGTCACTTTTCTTTGTTTGAAAGGAGAAAACAGGAGATAGTATATATACCTAAATATTAATCCGTTAAAATGCTCAAGAGAGTGCCCTTGATCGTTATCTTTTTCCTTGTTTTGACATCCCGCTAATTTTCTCTCAATTGTTTCAAATTTTCAATCACATGGTCCCATACTGTCCGCTCCTTGCTAGATGCTCCTGTGGGAGGCCGAGATAGGTTGTTGGCAAACTACCTACTCTTCATCAAAGCAATGTTTAGTTCTTATTTAATAAAATCAGATCTTCTATCTGATTGGAAAATATCAATCATATTTGGTAAAAAATCATCATCAAATCTGATAACTAATGCAAACCAAAAAGACCTTAAATCTATAGGAAACTAGCATATAGGCTATGCAGGCGTCTTACTGATTCCCGACAGCATTTAGGACATTGTTTTCTGGAGTGGTTACTTTAACTTTTTGTTTGCCCTGTGTAAGGGAATTCTAGTTGTTGAGGCTATACCGTACTTTTAGTTGGTGTAAAGATTGTTTCTCCAACTTCAAGTGATTCTATGGGACGTGAGACCTTTGTTTCCTTATCCAGCTTCCTCTTGGTTATGCTTGCATTATCTTCTTTTAATTTTATCTTTTGTATCTATTTTCTTCATACTATTTTTTATGTTTTTTTTAAATACTGTTTTGACGTATGAATATGCAGGAGATAGCCTTGCAATTTTGAGAGCAGAGTTGAAAAGTCAAAAGAAACACGTTAAAAGCTTGAAAAAGAAGTCTCTCTGGTCCAGGGTATTGGAAGAGGTAGCAAGTTAGTGCTGTTTTGTGTTCTCATTTATTCTATTATTCAATACTTGTAATGTGGTTTCCACCTGCTGAACAAGATGAGTGGACTTGTTTAAGAAAAACCATTGAGGTTCCTTTCAATTGACTGTACTAATATGTGCTTTGCCATAACTGAAGGTGATGGAAAAGCTTGTTGACATTGTTCACTTCCTCCATTTGGAGATCCATGCTGCATTTGGCAGCACTGGTAATGCATTTGAAACTTTAACATAACTTTTTATCATGGTTCTTGGCCTGTTATACAAAACTGTTTTACCGAATTATAAAATTTTTGACCTGATTGCTATAGTTTTACTGAACCTTGCAGATGGAGACCGACCAATAAAAAACAACCATCAGAGATTAGGATCTGCTGGTCTTGCATTACATTATGCGAATATCATTACTCAGATTGATACACTTGTAAGCATCTTATGCACGTACAATTATTCGAGAAGCTGCATTGTTGACACTCTCATTAAACCTTTTGCCTTCATTCATATCCTTTATGGAACATGGAAAAAAGTGGATATCATTCCCCCTTAAGCTAAAGTACCTTTTTTTTGTTTCATGTCATAAATATATCAAACATTTATCTTCCTCGTTAATGTTCTGTTTACTCTCAGTTGATCATCATCTTAATCCCAATATATATGCTCTCATCTCATTTTCTTCTTTCATAGAGCTGTATTCTCTCATCTCTTTTTGAAGTTACAAACTTACAATGAAGGATGGAGGTGCATTAATTGGGACCACAAACAAATGCCACACAATCTGCCACATTGAGAATATTCAAATTGCCATTGAATTTGTGAAATTCATATCATGACTAGAATTTGAAAGCGATAAATGAAAGTCCCAAGATTAGCTTGCTCATTGTTAGAAAGCAATACTTTAAGGTGTTGGTTCTTTATAGAAGGCATTTGAATTCTTACTCTAAATGCGTTTGTGGTTTTCACTATTTCATCCACTTACTCTAAAGACATTACACATAGAATAGAATCAAAGTCAGATAGTTGAAAGGGAGAAGTGCTACTGTGTTATCAGAGCCAACCCATCCTTTCGGAGGGAGAAGTGCTACTCGGGGTGTTATGTTATAAGGATGCCTACTAAAGTGAAAGTGAAAGGTAAATTTTATAGAATAATTATTAGACCAACAATTGGGGGTGAATGTTGGGCTGCTATAGTCCAACACATCCACAAGATGAATATTGCATAGATAAGATAGATGTGACGTCATACAAGGCTAGACAAGATTCTCAATGACAAAATTTGCTAGAACGTTCAAGTAGAGCGCATCGAGGATAAAATCAGAGAAGGCTGCTTGAAATAGTATGGTTATGTCTTGTGTCGGCTGCCAAGATGCACTGGTTTATAGATGTGAAACCATGAGGAATGAAGTTGTTTAAAAGGGACAAGGTAGACCTAAAATCACTCGAAAGGAAATTTTCTCGAAGGACCTACAATTTCTTAGGATCCATGCAAACTTAGCGAAAGATAGAGCACAATGGAAGGAAAATATATATATATATATATATATAGGACTATAGGAAATACCTATTTGTTGAGAACATGTTTTAGTTATGTTGGCACTTTTGTTTTATGTCCTATGCTTTTCGAGGAGTTGTTTAGCCTTTCAGAGACTTATATGTCAGTGGAAATATTAAGAACTTCTAGTACTTTTTAAATAATATTTTGTATAATATTGGCGTGAGATGAGTTTAAATGAAGTAACATAGCTGATGAGGATTCATATAGCCGACTCCAACTTGTTTGGATTGAGGCGTAACTATTGTTGTGTTGTTGTCCGAAGATGTTGGATTATTATTAGGTGGGCCTATTACACATAAACTTAAGTACCCTATTTCTTTTTTATTTGATTTTGATGTTTTGACTTGTTTGTTTGAATAAAGATGTAATCTTTTCTTCGTCACCCCAAACGTTCTGGTCCGTATAGCTGGCTAATATGCCTCATAGTTGACACTTGTAAATGTTTGGAAGTCAATTGTTGGTCACTCTAGGTGGATCATTTACCCATGTTGGAATTTGGCGACTGCCTCAAATTCTTGAAGGTTTATACTTTTCTTAAAAGATTCTCACTAGACCGCCAAATATATTGTTTCTTTAGTTAGTAAAGGTCCGTTAAGTAATGGAATCATATGGCTTACAGTTTTTATAATCTTGCTGAAATTGTAACTAATTGGTATTTTGGATTAGCATCCATGTTAACCTACTAGGTTGTCAGAACATTTTAATTTATTTTTTAAATTTAGTTAATTGTTGACATATTTCTAATTGGAAAATACAAAATGAGAGTACCACATTTTACATGATCAGGTTACTCGATCAGGTTCGGTGCCTCCAAATACAAGAGATGCTTTATACCAAGGGTTGCCACCAAGCATAAAGTCAGCTTTGCGATTCAAACTGCAATCGTTCCAGCTCAAGGAAGAGGTGTTTTCTAGTTTAAGTTTTTGGTGTGTGTGGGAAAAGGGGGGAGGGGGGGTGCAAGTTTCTTCCTTCTAGGTAATTGAATATTAGTAACACCCTAAATATTCTTTTGGTGCAGTTAACCGTGCAACAAATCAAAGCTGAAATGGAGAAAACACTGCAGTGGCTTGTTCCCATGGCAACCAATACAACCAAGTAAAAATACGATGCCTTACAATATATTATTCGTTGCTTACAGTTTTGCCATGATTCTTCATATGTTCCTTAGTCTGAGGGACTTTCTGGTCAGCTATACTATGTTAGTTGGTAAAACGAATTCTAATTTGAGTTTTCTTGAGACTCTTAATTCAGGGGGACGTTTGTTTGGAGGTTGTCCTTATAGATTTTACATGAGCTAAATTGGACATTATACCTTGGCATATTTCAATTATTCTCTCCTTTGACTGTACTATTTCAGATTGTTATTTCCATTATTGTTACACAGTGTTAATGAAAATTGTTGCAGGGCCCACCATGGCTTTGGATGGGTTGGAGAATGGGCAAATACCGGGTGAGCTCAACTGAATGAAACTTGTTCTTAACTGCTTGAACCAGTTTTATGGAAAGCATGTATACTCATTTGGTCTGAAATGCACAGGAAACCTGCTGGCCAGACTGATCTACTCAGAATTGAGACACTCTATCATGCCGATAAGGAGAAAACCGAAGCGTATATTCTTGAACTGGTGGTGTGGCTTCATCATCTTGTCACTCAGTCAAGAAATGCTACAAATGGTGGAATTAGATCTCCTGTGAAATCTCCAAGCTATTACCCTAATCAAAAGATGAATCAGATAACACACAAGTCAAGTTCTCCGTCTCCCGCATTAACTGTTGAAGACCAAGAAATGCTTCGGGATGTAAGCAAGAGAAAACTGACTCCTGGAATTAGCAAGTCTCAAGAATTCGATACAGCAAGAACAAGGTTGAGCAAGTTCCATAGGCTGAGTAAGAGTAGTAACCATTCCCCTATAAGAGAAACCAGGAAGGACCCCTTTCCTATAAGGAGACCATCTTCTGTTCCAGTGATCGATTTTGACATTGACCGACTCAAAGCTTTGGATGTCATCGATAGAGTGGACACCATTCGAGGCGCATAATGGTACAATATTGTATCTGCATTGGCAGAGAGGGATCTTTTATTTGACGCGTTGCCTTTCTACTGCATTTGATTTTTTTCTGATGCACTGGCTGCCTTTCTGCATGAGCTGATCATCTTCCTCTGGTGCCTTGTATTATGACCTAGTTTGTGTTGGTGAATCAGATGTCAGAAACACGTTGAAGTTCTGCAATCTGTTCTGCTGCAATTTTTCCAGTAAATTTAGGGTACTATGATGAGTGAAAGTGATTTTTTGTCTGTCTTTTCCGTTTTCTGAAAAAGAATAGTTGGGATACAGGCTTGGTTGAGCTATCTGGTATCTTGAAACCTCTCGGGAAAGCTGGCGGATAGGGGGGTGGGAGAAACTTGATAGAGCTGGGCTTTTTAGTAGAGGTGAAGTGACATGACTCCCACAATTCCATCATAATATGTACAGAATGTTGTTCTATATTAATTTTTCCTTTAATAATCAAAAGCTTGTTCTTTGTTTCTCCTATATAATCCTTTGTTCCTTATTAGTGGAGGGTATTTTCAGGCCTTGAGCAAGTTATTATTACGTCTACGTTTTTTTTTTTTGGTTCTTGGGTTTTCTCGAAGATAAGTACCCTTTTATTTGTACAAATGTGGATGTGTTTGCTGTGTCGCGTAATTTTCTGATTATATAGCTGTGAATGGTAACTTTTTTTAGTTAAATAGTATATACAATGTATATGTTTGTTTGTTTGTTGTATCGCGCAATATAGCGTGTCCGCTGCAAAAGAATGACACGCTCTTTAATAACTGGACTTCCGTTTAAAAAGACCAAAGTCACGGAACACTCCTGAATTTCCTTGTCTCGGGGAAATCTAGAGCAGGAAGAGGTAGATTCCTCTTTTGGTTTCTTCCATTTCCATTAGAAGAATCCAGAAAAGGAAAAAGTAAAAAGAAAGATAAAACAGAGATCAAGAACTGGAGAAGAGAAGGAGCTTTTCTTTCTTCTTCCTATCTGGCGCTCTACAGGGGCGCCAGAGATCTTTTTCGCTTTCAGAGTTATTATACATTTTAAGAAAAGAAAAAAAAAAAGGAAGAGAGAACAAGAGCATCTCCTCTCTCTCAATTACGTTTTTCCTTTTTTAGTACCGTAACAGGTATTGAAGCTTTCTCATTTTCTTTCTCTGCATTCTTTTCCTTTTTTGATGTACGTTCTTTTACCTGTTACATAAAATATATTGAGACTGAAACACATTTCTCCTTGTGATTTTGTTTTGTGTAACGTGAGAATATGTTAATATGACTTTTTTTTTGTTTTGGCATGTAAGAATGCCAATATTCTCTTTGGCCAAAGCTCGACTTTAATTTGTTACAGAAACCAATCTAGTTCAGTAGCATAGCTAGGCCGAGCTGAGCTCAAATATTCTTGAAATTCTTAATCCATTATGGGAACAAGACAGTATTTCCTTTCTTATTATGATCAATCATATTAATTATAAAATGCACAAAAATTATCCTTCTTTCATCATTATAATACAACAAAATCAACATGGTTATAAATCTCTATTTAATATTATAGGGGTAAATTTCATAAATGGTGATATAACGATGACTTTTTTTCACTAAAGTCATATAACTATATTTTCTCACAAAAATCATAAAACTTTCGCAAAAATTATAGTAACCTAAAAAAATAACTTTCCGGTAGTACTTTCTTATATCATATTTTTTATTTTTTATTTTAGTCTAATAAATAATAACCCAATTAAAATAGGAGAAACACACATTTTTAGCCGCTCACTTATTAACATTAAATTTTTTGTGATAATCAATTACAATCCAATCATTTAGATACATATATTCCCACAGAATTGCCCTTTTATTATTTAGATGCACATAATTTGTTTTAAATATTTTCATAATTTTGTAGACCAAGTCATATTGATATTTCAATGGAGAGTGGTATTATGGAAATGAAAGTTCAACAGCCATATTCAGCTGTTCCAGTACTGCCGCCACGTTGGAAGATAGTAATGGTGGCATCCATAGCTGCTGGAGTTCAATTCGGATGGGCACTTCAGCTCTCTTTGTTAACTCCTTATTTACAGCTTCTTGGTATTCCACATAGATATGCTTCAATTATATGGCTTTGTGGACCTATTTCTGGAATGATTGTTCAGCCAGTGGTTGGTTACTTAAGTGACAACCTCTCCTCCACCTTTGGCCGCCGTCGGCCCTTCATTGCCGCCGGCTCCTCCCTCGTCGCCGTCGCCGTCATCTTCATTGGCTTTGCTGCTGATATTGGTCATGCTTTTGGTGACCCTATTGATACAAAAACCAAGCCATTTGGCATTATTACTTTTATCGTTGGGTTTTGGTACCTTGATGTCGCTAACAACATGTTACAGGTAAATGAAATTAGAGCTTCACTTTAATATGCTCATATTGAAATTTCTTTTTATATTCTTAGGTCAATTACTAGTAATTTCTACAATAAAGATATATACGTTGATCAGAAACTATCGAGTTTTCCCGTTACCCTCTGGGCTATAACTCTCTTTACCTTAAAAACTCCCGGTTGAATATGTGGCAAAATGACGATAGTTTAGGGAGATATATTCACCCAAATTTTTATTCCGCGTGAATTGTGTTTACCCTTAAAATCGGATAACAATTGAATTTGTTCGTAGAGCTAAGGATCCGTAAATTAGTTTGATACCAAATAAAAGTATGTAGTAAGTAATCAGAGTACAATAAGAGAGATAGAGCAATCAAACCGTAAATATATGATAATTAATGAAGAATCGTATGTAATGGAACAGTATCTCAACAAACAGTAATAGAGAGCTTAATATTGAGTTCTGAAGAACAGTAGAGATGATAAAGGTAAATTGCCTTGTGTGATGAGAAAAATAAGTTGTCCTTCAATGAAGGATCTTTGCCTTTTTTTATAGGCAAGTGTTAAAGTCATAGGTAAGTGTAAGAGTCATAGGTAAGTGTAAGAGTCATAATAAAAGCAGGGAACTGATTACAAGGAAAACCCCATTAATCATGGGATTTAATACCCCTAAATGATGGCATAACGGCCGTAATGGTTGAGATAATTAATTCTGGCGAAATGTCCGATGATTAGCGAGACGTTCGGGTTGGAGCCGGTTCACAATTACGAAGCGTCTCCTGGCCGACTATACCAGTTATTTTATTTCGGTCTCTCCATCCTGCGCGACCGATTTGCTGTTCTCGGACCGGGGCAACCCGATCTCATATTGTACCCGAACCCGACTTCACTTAGGTGTATCCGACCCAATACAGATAGTCCCCTCGTTTATTGGAGAGTAAGGACAAAAAACGATATGAATTATCGGATCTCGGGCTCACTACTCAAACGACCGATACTTATCATAAAATGTGTGATGAAAACACAACTGCCAAAGTCACCGATCCCCAAAAAGATTTTATATATGACGGCATCATAATGACGTGCACAACCGTCGATGTAGGCAATCATTGCGCACCTTTTTTGTAGAACCTAGTACTTTTCCACTGCATTAAATGCGTGCATTTAATGCCGCGTACCTCGTGCTCTGAGCCTCCGCTTTTTTGAAAAAGTATAAATACTTCCTTCCCCTTCAGATTAATCTGTTTGTCTTCACGTATTAACTCACTTTGTCCTCACATATTAACTCACTTTGTCTCCACATATTAACTCACTTTGTCTCTTTTGAATCTCCTCTAGGCAGACTGTTCATCTTCTTCATCTCAAAATCTTTCTGAATCCTTCTGCTTCCTTTTATTTCCATGGCTAAAACATCAAAATCGATTCCCCAAAGACAATCGTCCCCTGCTCAGCCTGTTGAAGAGGCTGAGCCCATCGGTATTGAGGAGCCTTCTGCGGAACCTCCATTGAAGGCCTTCATACCAACGGGATGTTATATAGGTACTGACTTTAAAGTCGAGAAGCCGTCTTCTGTACCCAGTCGAGGTGAACCGGTTTCAGACTATATTAGTTCCATTACCCCACAATACCTTGACAGGGTCAAGGCCGACTGCCATTGGGATGATAAAGAAGTAATAATACCTTCCCCCAGCGAGTCCATAACCACATACGTAGAGGGGTACATTAGTGTGTACACCTATCCATTCACATTAGGGCCTGTAGATCCCATGATTGTGGAATTTTGTAGGAGGTATCAAGTTACTTTAGCTCAAATGCATCCCTCCGTATGGCGTATAATCTACCTTTTTCGTTTCTTTATAGATAAGGT